>JYFJ02002388.1:0-57696 GCA_000934665.2 Catajapyx aquilonaris
TATCTCTGAGACGAACGGTAATGTCAGGGGAAGAGATGAAAGTCGGAAAAAATTCGAGGTCTGTTCGAGAGTGGCGCCGCCTGGCCACCTGGCCAAGTTAGGCGACGTTGGATAGAGCGCCGCCCTTCCCAACGGGCACTAGGGGAAGTTGGCTTCGGACACAACCAGATCCCCACAGATCCCCATACCCGCAGGCAACTTATCCAAGTCGCCGTTGGGCAGGGCGGCGCTACTATCCAACGTCGCCTAACTTGGCCAGGTGGGCAGGCGGCGCCACTCTCGAACAGACCTCGAATTTTTTCCGACTTTCATCTCTTCCCCTGACATTACCGTTCGTCTCAGAGATAAACGGATGGTATCACCGGAATCAGGATTTTTTGCATGATTTTTACAGATCAACTTGTATTTTGAGTGGAGTGTCCCTTTAAGGCTCCCATGTGATTCCACAAAACGCAGGTTTCGCTGTAGTAGGAAGAGAGCTAATTGTCCTGAAGTCCTGAGGCACTTCAGCTGCAAAACCATGCAAATGTCATATTAGGTGCTATCATATTCACAGAAGCATGTTAAGACAAATCCGCTTTAATTTTGTCCTTCAAGCATGCATTTCTGTCTTGAAAATGTACTGGTTGGGCCTCAGTAAGTCAGATATATTCCAGCAAAGAAGCTTTGAGTGCTGGTGAGGGAGGAAAAGACTTGCGAATAACACTTAATGTAATGCATTTCATTGCAAGAAAATAATGTTGAAGTTTCTATAAGCAGTAGCTGGTAATGTGCTCTTGTCCAATAAGTGTTTAGTTACCAGAGAATTAGGGGAGATGAATTGACGCTTGTTGCTTCACCTTGCAGGTTCCCCGAGTTTGGGTGGTCATGGACCCCGCCTCATGACGATCACCGCCTCCCGCTGGCAGTGGCACAAGTTCAAGGACCTCCTCCACTATTACGTGATGATGGGTGCCATACCTCTGACCCTGGTGGTGCTCTATGCCAACATATTCATTGGCCCTGCTCAACTGACGGAGATCCCTGAGGATTATGTTCCCAAGCATTGGGAATACTACCGCCACCCAATCACCCGTTTTATGGCCCGCTACGTCTACCCCTCCCCGCAGCAGGAGTATGAGAAGTACAT
Organism: Catajapyx aquilonaris; assembly: GCA_000934665.2. Lineage (NCBI taxonomy): Eukaryota > Metazoa > Arthropoda > Diplura > Dicellurata > Japygidae > Catajapyx > Catajapyx aquilonaris. The sequence continues at coordinate 1,130 of JYFJ02002388.1, forward strand.
GCACTTTCTGTATGAGGAAGATCAGAAGAAGAAGCTGCGCCTCCTGGAGAAGCAGATCAAGCAGAAGATGAGGGAACGTTCTGATTACCAAGCCTACTACTACCGTCCTATGTACGGGAAGTACCACCGGGCAGTCAAGGAGGAGGCTGACTACCTCAAGAGCATCCGTGGCGATTGAAATACCACGTCTTTTGCCGTTGTTATGTAGTCTTTTTTTGTTTGTACATACACGCAGTACCATCTAGTTGGAATGAAGTGGAATAAAATGAATGCGACACATTTGAACCTGCCTTTCTAACACTCAACCAGTGTGACTCGAGGAGAAAACTGAATGGAGTTGTAGTCTGGCCTTTGGAATTCAAGTCACATGTGTACAGTCTTTTAAAGGAGTATCTTACCAGACCAGACCAGGAAATTAGCCTCCAACAGAGGTGCTGCCTCCCCCTGATGCAATAACTTGCACTCCCCCAGGCAGCACCTCTGTTGGAGGCTTATTTCTTCGTCTGGTCTGGTAAGATACTCCTTTAACAGAGTGTACTTACGACCTAATTTATTAACATAAATGAAACAAAGAGTTTGATCATTGTTTTTATTAAGCTAAAGCAAAGGCACTCGGAACCAGTGTCGGTGCAAAAAACGAGTTAAAATCTATAAAGGTTGTGGTCCGTATACTGTGACGGCTTTTGCAGGTACTTCTTTTCTCTGCTCCCACCTCCCGATTCCATTCTGCCTGATTTTTCGTTGAGATCCATGTAAAGCATTTACACCAAAAAAATGTGCACATCACATTGACCACCACATTAAACAAGTGCAGTCACACATAGTACAATCTAACGGTGGACGTGGACACAAGGAGCTCGTCGTCAAAGAATTTCGTCTCTATGACCACGTTGCCACTGAAACGGAGAGGAGACAGTTTTGATTAATAGCTTGCATTGCATCTGAACTCTGAAGTTTGTAAATAACAGAATCAAACGTCACATGCAGTAGCTACTTCCAAGCACATGCCTTTCAAAATGATGTACTAAACATATGCTTTTAACATGCATTTTAACATGGGTTTCTAAACCTACTTAAGCACATTGGCAGGCATCATTTGTGACTCTGGCGCGGCTTCTATCAAGCTCTGCCATGTGTTGGTCGAATTAGGTATCACGAACCCAAACTCGAAGAACCACTCCTCCAAACATCGTCCCTGCAACACACAAAAAAAATTAGGCATAAAATCGATTTTCCAATACAGGGATCAATGGAAGGTGGGAAAGAAGTTACATCAGCATGATTGAACACCTATTGATCGACCCCAAATTTACTCACCTTGAACAGAACCTTCTGCTCCAACCTGAACTTCTCCATGGGTTCCGCCGATGAAAAGTTTATCTCCCGTGACACTGCCCTACACTTCAGAATCTTCTTGGGAACCCGCGCTTCATGCTCCGTGTCTGGAATGGATCTGTCCGCAAATAATAGCACCATTATGTTCTGATAACTAATTAATATTAACACCGTTATGTTCTGATAACTAATATTTGCACCGTTATGTTCTGATAACTAATATTAACACCATTATGCTCTGAAGGAATGTTAAAATGCAGTGTGTCTGTAATACACGTTAGACCACTTACAAGTCTTCATTTCCCTGCCACAAAATCTTCCCTGTATCCGCATCTCGCAGGTTCATCCAGTTACTGTCCGTAGTCAAGGAACAGTTTCAATAATTAGTTGTGCACAAGCAACAGACATATTTTCTTAACTTTTGTAACAACTGGTCATGTTCTGAAGACATTTCCCAGGCAAACAACACCATAAAAAGGATACACTTTGAACCCCTTGAGAATGTCCTCAGCCCTTGAAGGCATCTTTTTTCCCCCCTCTGTATGCCAAAGTCTTCTGAACCCAACGCACTACCCGTCCAACATCACCCTAAACCGCACCCAACGCTGGATCTTCCCCCCCGCAAAATAAAAACCTGCGACGAAAACCACAAACGAAGAGGTCAAACGACAGCCATCTTTTGGTTTTCGAGAAATCAACACTGTTCGATTTTATTGGGCCAGGGTTGCCAACCCGGCGGAGCAGTGCTGCCAACCAGCTTGGAGATTGGAAGTAGCGCTCGTGGTTTCGATAGTATCATTTTCAAGGTTAGGGTCGGAAACGTATGATGTTGGGATAAATTCCAAGTGTCTTTTTTTTTTTTACAACTTGCGCACGTTCATTTACCGACAGAGAACAACATAGGCGACAGTGCCATGGCGGCTAGGGTACTGTCTGATGGGGGGAGGAATAATGGGTACGTTGGTTAATTACATTAATTGAGTATGTGTGCATTGCAGCAGCTGCTGGTGGGCAAGGGTAAGGTGGTGCTGTATGGTCGAGGGCTGCAGGCATTTGCACGACACCTCAGGTGCTTCTCTAGCAGCAGTGGGAGCGACAAGCAGGTCAAGGCGCAGGCACTGGATGAGTACGAAGGTATCGTATGTCACAGATGCGACAAACAACATATAAACGATTCAAGAAATGTTCCAGACAATTCACCCACCGTATCTTTCAGAGCGGAACACTATTTGGCCCGACCCAAATCTGGGTCTGTTTGGCCCGCAGGACCGCCGCTTGACCCTCCCTGGCAATATAGGGTTCGGCCAGCATCTTCATCCAGCTCAGCCATTATCCTTGAGTTCCACTCCGCCTAAGCATGATGGAGCGCAGCGGCTGGAAGAGCTGGCGTCCCTCTCTGGATACGAGAGACAAGCGACGGTCATGACTCAAGTGGCTCAGGCTGGAGATGAGGAGGCTTTCATGGAGGGTGATCTCTTTCAGGTGCACATTACTGTACTTTAATTGATATATTGTGAAATGCACTGTACTCCCAATTATCCGGTGCGGATTGTCAGTGCATGGGTAAAACAACGAAAAGTCAGAAAAAAATGTCAATTTGTCTCGCAAACAAACGAATATAACTGACTATTTCCAGTAGACAAACTAAAAATCCATGGGAATTTTCCTAATTTTGATGAAATCTTATTTAAAGAGTAATGCAATATATAATGTAAAGTCGTTCATTGAAAACCTGTGAATACCTCATTCTGCAGTATATAGGACCATTTTCCAATTATCCGGCGATACCCGTGCATCCATTAGCCTGGATAATCGGGAGTACAGAGTATGTACTATGGAACTATGCAGTGCTTTTCTAACACATCTTGGCTAGGAGCTGGAATCACCTACGTTTAACCTGGAATGTGTGATTCAAATCTGCCCTGAGCTGCTGAGGCGTGATCTGTGCAGCTTGTTCCCAGGCGTGGAGTCAAACAGTGCGAGCAACCTGACTGTGATTACTCTCAGCCAGCATACTGAGAATGATATGTCGGGTTGGAGTCCGGCGGTGGAGGACGAGAGGGAGGCACTGACCAGCTGTTTCGTGGCTGTGGCCAAGCAGTTGTGTCAGCGCCTGCAGCAAGACGGTTTCTGGGTTGACTTTATAGACCCAAGTAGTGGGAGGCCGTACCTGGGACCTTATACCAATGCGACTCTCTTCGAGACAGACGAGAGGTACAGGAAGCTGGGGTTCCAGATAGAGGATCTTGGGTGCTGCAAGGTTATACGGCACCACAAGTGGGGAACAAAGGCATTTGTGGGTAAGTGTCTTTTTATTTGTTTGTGAAAGGTCTTATGCAGTGGTGACATGTATTGCTAGAATTAAGACGGTTGAATAATAAAATCACTACTGGTTTTCATTTTCTTTTCAGGGAGCATCTTTACCGATGCACCACCAGGGAGTGAGCTCATCAGCTCCTTGCTAAAGCAATGTAGCTACTCAGTCGATGTCAAAGATTCATAATCCTGGCTTCACTTAAGCACATTTTTTAGGTTTTTTTTTTTGTGAGCAGTCTCAGTATACTTACTGTGTGTGTATTTATTTGAGACTAGAACATCTGGAAATTATTTTAAATTTAGGAGTGATTATGCCACTACTCCTGCTTAGGAGATGTATAAAACTGCACTCTGGTGTATTAAATGCTTCGTCTGTGGATATATGACCCAGGTGACTTTCAATGAATTACTGGTGAATAATTCTTAAGGAAGCTTAGATGATGGTAATGATGATTGTGATAATAACAATACCAGTCCAAGTTGATTTGGAAGCTGAAATTTTTCATATATGTCGTAAGGTAACAAATTGCAATAAGTTCAAAATTTGAGGGGGTTTTGATTCTTATTGCACCGTTTTATTTCCAATTAGCTGTTTAAAAATTCATACTGGATATGAATTACGTCCAGGGAAGCTTGTTAAGATATCTGTTCATCATCTCGTAGGACCATTTTGGCTGATCATGCACCACAATGTGGCCAGAATTTCTCACCACTACATAGGTAAGATTGTCAGCAAATGTGACATGACCTGCGTTGGCTCCATCAACCCTCCATACTGATGGGACAGCATCCCTGAATTTTTGGACACCTGGCCAGTTCAACTGTTTCAGAAAGTACGGAAGATGAGTGTGGACAAATGTTATGTCCATGTTTCCGTGATAGATAAGTATTGGTAAACTGCTGTTGAGGATTTCTTCCATTAGGTTCTGGATTCCGCTGACCAGGTCACGAGACATGTACTCTCCAACCGCCTGTGCTGCACCATAGAAAGTCTTGAATGTTTCGTTGCCTGCATGTAGTGAGCGCCGAGCATGTTTCAGCTGGACAAACTCCTCGTAATAAAAGTAATCACCAGGGGCTTTTTCCAGGGGAAGGAAGTCTGCTGTTTTATCATATCCAGCCACTTCCATAAAACGGTCACTCATTTGCCGTGCAATCTAAAAGCATCAGGATGTTAATTCCAATTATTCTCTTTGACAGACCAATATATCTCACCATTGCTGCTGCTGAAAGGTTTCCTTTCTTGTACTCTTCCAGAACCATAGCATACTGTTGCCTTCCCCAGTCTCGAGTGTTCTTGTCGATGAAGTTGACCTGGTAATAGAAGTCACCTTTGTCTACCATTGCAATTGGGTCGACGAAACCACTGGCGATGACTATCCCTTTAAAGTTGATGTTTGCTCCAGCTTTGTTTTCATGAAGGATGCGCTGAGAAAGTGCAGCCGAACATTTGCCTGTCAACAAATATAAATCAATGTTCAGGCGGACTTGATTATAATCTAATGCATACCTCCAAATGAAATTCCCGCAACATAGAAATCGTTGTCTTTATACATGGGAAAGAGGGTGAAAAACTGGGTCAAGGCATGGAACAAATCTGTGGTTGATTGGGTCACGTTGGTAGCATATCCCCTCTCATCTCGGGTGAAGCTGAAACCACTTCCCACTGGTTGGTCGATGTAAATCATGTTGAACATTTTGGTCCAAGATGTTTTTCTTTTTTCCAACTTCAGGTTCTTGTTCACCTTGAAAGGACCATGCTGGACAAACGCACCGAAGAACCCATTTTCACCAGGTCCACCTTCCAACCAAATCATAACTGGTGCTTTCTCATGATTTTTCTACAACATGAAACAAGACAAGCATGAGTTATAATACTAATAATACAGTAATATTTACCTCGCTTTCAATATCAGTGGAATTATGTGATTCACCCACTTCAATCATTGTCTTTTTTTGCAGATTATTACATGATTATGAAGGACTATATAATTACTTCAGCAGGGAAGAACCAGAAGAAGAGATTGGACTGGTACTCCTCGTTGATGGTCAGGTATCCGGAGAAGCTCTTCACTTTTTCCGAGTGCATCCTGCGTACTCTGGCCAACTCTCTTCCTTCTTGGACACGACCAGATTCAATGTACGGAGTGAGGAAAAGATGTTCCAATTCTTCCAGGTCATTCTCAGAGTCCGCTTGCACCTGTCCACCTACGGTGCTCCCCAGTTGTCCTTGGAGAGGTCCTGCCGCAGCATGGCTACCTGCACTGTTACTCGATGTCACAACAGTGACGGCACATAACAAACCGACTGTTACCAGCAAGCCCATTCCTAATGCTATACCAGGTCTAGTCGAAATGACAGTGCGACGCTGTGAGGAGGTCCCTAATATAGGGGCTGTCTCCATCTGCTCCAGGATGAAGTCATCACTGCGTTTCATTGGCATTGTAGGTGTCGATATGTCAAGGAATCAAAGGAGAGTTGTGAGTGCGATATCATTACTGATAGATAGCCGACTGGGACTTTGACTTGTGTTGTTAATTCCAGCTGCCAAACAGATTAGTTGTACAGTACTTAATCTTTGAGAATATGTCAAGAGATTACTGGAAGTTGTGGGTTTTGTGTGCAGGGTTCAAATGCGGGTATGGAAATTTCACAGATAATAAACCGACAACTGCATGGGTAAGGGATGTAAGTGCTGCAGAAAGGGATAATATTTTATGCACTATGAGATGTCTCTAATCTGGGATCAGCTGTTTATCTTCTCAGGCATGTTGCATAAGTTGTCGCGATAGGTTCATAATCGCAATTTTATAAGTGGATGCTTGTTACCAGTTACAGTACTGTCACCCAGTGAGGCCTATACATGTGGTTAGCAACTCCCCAAAAAAGTGTACACCAGATCCTGGAACCAAGCCGGTTTGCACCACCAGGAAATAAATATCCGTAGTCATCGATTTAGGAGTAAACAATTTCCAAATACAAGTGTCAATGAATAAATGTCAAGTGTTCAGAAGGGCTGTTACATAACTGCTACGTACGATGCACTTGAGTCTCTCTCTCTCTCTCTCTCTCTCTCTCTCTCTCTCTCTCTCTCCCCTGGGCTATTAATCACATTTAGGTTGATGACAGCACACAATCGGAACACAGTGTTGGATAAATAGTTATATTTTTTCTTTGGTAAAATTCTTACAGCAATGTAATTTTCATTTTATTTGCAGCTTTGTTCCGTTTCGTTTACATTCATGGCAACCTGCAGACTATACACGAATACTTTCAAAATCTCAAAGGACCACTCCGGCTGGTCATACACCACACAGTGTCCCGAATTTCTTACAATCGCGTACACCAGAGTATCAGTGAAGACGACACGACCTGCGAGTTCTCCATTCACTCTCCACACAGCCGGCATTGTTTCCTTCAATATCTTCGCTCCTGACCAGTTTAAAGTTCTCAGATAGGGAAGCAGGTGTTCATTAGCCAATGTAATGTCCATATTCCCATGGAAAAGTAGGACTGGAACTTCGGTGTTGAGGATTTCTTCCATGAGTTCCTTTATTCCGTTGATCAAGTCCGAAACCATGTAGGTAGTGACCATCGTACCCCCAGGACCATAGTATGGATTGAAAGTCTCGTTACCAACGTGTAGTGAACTTCGCGTAGAGTATTTCTGTACAAACTCCTGGTAATAAAAGTAGTCGTGTGGTGCTGTCTCCAGTGGTAGGGAATCTGCTGTTTTATGGTATCCAGCCACTTCCGCAATGCGAGAATTCATATCTAGTGCCATCTGGAAGAGTCACGTTGTCATTGTAATTTTTTGAGCAGTAATTGGGCTTACCATTGCAGCTCCTGCGGTGTTTCCTTTCTTGTACTCTTCACGAACCATAGCATACTGTTCTTTTCCCCAGTCTAGGGTGTCTTTGTCTATTAGGCCTACCTGATATAAATAGTCACTCTTATCCACCATAGCAATTGGGTCGATGAATCCACTGGCAATGATCATTCCTTTTAGATTGATGTCTGTTCCCAATTCCCTTTCTCTGATGATGCGCTGAGCAAGGCCAGCAGCAAATTTACCTGTAAAAAAAAAGGGCGCTGGCACAATCTCACCCAACCTGGCACAATCTCACCCCAATTGACTGCACCTTCGAATTTCTAATAAAGCAATTTGGCAAATTAAAACGCCAATCAGTACAAAATGGCATTCACAAAAATAAAACTCACCTCCGTACGATATACCTGCCACATAAAAATCGTTTCCTCTGTACTCGGGGAAGAGGACTAAAAATTGGGTCAAAGCAAGGTACAAATCATCGGTTGATTCTGTCAGATTTGTGGCGTAACCCTTAGTTGATTTGGTGAAGCTGTAACCGCTTCCAACTGGTTGGTCGATGTAAAGCATGTTGAACAGTTTGGTCCATGACGTTTTCCTCGATTCTAATTGCATCTTCGCATTTACTTTGAAAGGCCCGTGCAGCACAAACACCGCGAACAATCCGGATTCACCAGGTCCACCTTCCAGCCAGATCATAAGCGGTGCTTCTTCGTGTCTTATCTATAAATGGAAATTACTGGAAACAGTTAAACTGCAATTCATTATAGCTTAACTCCTAGATCTCAGTTTAAAACTCTTGATTTAATATATAAGGAAATTATTACTTCGGCTCGGAAGAACCAGAAGAAGAGATTAGATTGGTATTCCTCGTTGACGGTCAAGTATCCTGAGAAGCTCTTCAGTTTGGAAGAATGCAACTTTCTCACCCTGGACTTCTGTCGTCCTTCTAGGGCACGGCCAGAGAGGATGAATGGGGTGAGGAAGAGTGGTCTCAAGTCTTGGAACACTTTCGATGGATTACAATCCGAGACAGCATTATTGGTGGGTCTACAACACGAGGAGATCGTCGATAGAAAACCCATCGCTGTGGCTGTTATGATGGGCCTGGTCTGTAGGACAGTCCGGAGATGACGGGAAGATTTTGAGATAACATGTGCTGACTGAGTATAATATCGCTCGGCGGCAACAATGGGTGGAAATGACAGTAAGTATGGAAACCAATACACTTTCGATTTGGTTTTTAAAAGCGGCAACAGGTATAGAAGAAAATATATTGAACAAGCTCATGTCTGAAGTCATGTGATGAGTACACCTGCTATAATCATATTATATCAGGTGTATACATACCATGCGAGAATGAACATTAACCAACAGTAACATTACCAGAGCCATTTGTTAGATTAATATCTTGGTAACTAATTCAGTTTTAATGGGAGTAAGGGACAAGGAATAAGCTACAAATTAATATTGCCATTTAGTCGATGCCGTCTTGTCACATATAATTTTATTGCTCCATGAATAATTGTACTGTATACTATTTGGCAAGGTTGATTTCTGGACTTGAGAATGATTCTTTTCAGTGAAATATATTGTGACACATCTATACAGGACTAGCAAATTGACCAGATGCGTTATTCTTTGGTAAATAATTTCCGTAGGTAATCAAGATTATTTAACACTGCAATGTGGTATGATTACTGATGGATTTGCATTTACCTGGTATTTTTTATTGGCACTTAGTAATACTGCGTTAGAGTTCCATCAAGGAACTCTCCACGCAGAAACCTTCTCACCGTATGAAAGGACCATTCCGGCTGATCGTGCACCACAATATGACCAGCATTTCTTAGAAGTACATGTACTACATTGTCGGCAACTGTGACATGACCTGCATTATCTCCATTTACCACACACACGGATGGCACTGTTCCCCTGAATATTTTTGCGCCCGGCCAGTTCAATTTTTTGAGATAGGACGGTAGGTGCTCGGGAGCTATAGAAATGTCCATATTTCCATTCAAAAACAAGATTGGAAGAGAAGGGGCGTTCAGGATATCTTCCATTATCTCTTGGATGTCGTTGATCATGTCAAAAATCATATGCTGGATGACCACTTGCCCTCCACCGTAATAAGTGTTGAATGTCTGTTTGCCAACGTGTAGTGAGCGTCGAGCTGGGATTTTCTGAACAAACTCCTCGTAATAAAAGTAGTCGTCAGGTGCTTTAGCCAGTAGAAGGGAATCTGCCGTTTCTTTATATCCAGCTACGTCAAGAAAACGAGAATTCATTCCCAGAGCAATCTGGAAGTATCAAGAGGACATTATCAATAATATCACTGTTGCATATGGATAGATAAGTGCATCTCACCATTCCGGCTGCCATGAGGTTTCCATTGTTGTACTCCTCCAGAAGAATTTCATATTGTTCCTTCCCCCAGCTTAGAGTGATGTTGCCTATTAAGCCAACTTGGTAGTAGTAATCACTGTTGTCCACCATTGCAACTGGGTCGATGAAGCCACTGGCGATAATTACCCCTTTCAGGTTTATGTTTGCTCCCGATTCGTTTTCTCTGATGATGTGCTGGGTCAGTGCAGCCGCAAATTTGCCTACAAATAAGCACAGTATTTAGCAAATAAGGCCTGGTTGCTGTTGATTGTGACATTCAGTTACTGTTTGCTGTTATCTTATTTTACTATCAGCTCATATTAAATGTTTTCTCATTGTACTTCATCCTGGTGATAATAACCCACATCAGGGATAAAAACAGATGCTTCGCTGCTTATGAATAGTATAATTATGCAACATATTGCTTACCTCCATACGAAATTCCTGCCACATAGAAATCGTTTGCTTGAAATATGGGGAAGAGGGTAAAAAACTGCATCAATGCGTCATAAAGATCTCTAGTTGATTGTGTCAGGTTCCTGGCATAACCCCTGTCGTCTCTGGTGAAACTGTAACCGCTTCCCACTGGTTGGTCGATATACAGCATGTTGAACATTTTGGTCCACGAGTGTCTCCTGGACTCCAGTTTGAGCCTCTTGTTTAACTTGAATGGACCGTTCTGTACAAACACCCCGTAGAACCCAGGTTCGCCAGGTCCACCTTCCAACCAAATCATAAGCGGCGCATTTTCATGTCCTTTCTGAAATAGCAAGGAGACATTGCTGCTAGAGTGGACCAATGTCAGGGCAACATGCGTTATCTTCAAAACTGATGTGAATATTTGGTAGCGTAATAGTTACTTCTGCTAGGAAGAACCAGAAGAAAAGATTGGACTGGTACTCCTCGTTGACGGTCAGATATCCGGAGAAGCTCTTCACGTTTTCCGAGGGGAACCTTCGCACCCTGGCCTTCTGTCGTCCTTCTTCGACCCGGCCAGATTGGATATACTGGGTGAGAAAGAGGGGTCGCAGGGAATTGTCGTCGTTGGCCTGTTGCACTGGTTCACCACCGAGTTCTTGGGCAACATGTTTGTGGGATCTGCCATGGGTCGTCGCCATAAAAGTAAGGGCACACAACAATAAAACAGCTAGCCACGAATTCATTTCTGTATGTGTGCTCAGTTTGGTCTGATGGCCCGACGACGAGAGGCGGTTCCTGATATAGCATAAATAGGCCTACATTGTATGCAGAGGTGTTGCCGCATAGTGGCCGATAGTAAGCTTTTATATGCCACTTCGAATCAGGAAACTGAATTCTGTGAAAACATAAACGAAAAGCAGACACCGCTACGCTGCGCTGGTGAGGACTTGAAGAAAATTACTGTATACTGTACTCTATGTATTACTCAGGTAAAAGCTAGCACTTTTGGAAGGTAGGTTATGCCATTGTGTGCCATTCACCTATAGACGCTGACCTTCAACTTGGGGTAACGCAAAACTCAAGGCAAAACTGCTTCTGTGTTAACATTCTAAACACGGCCAAACGTCATTTATCGTTGAAGTTGATCGTGTAAGGCAGGCTCCTATAGGCCAATAAATCATTATACCATTGGAAGTATTAAATCATGGGGCATTATGATGACCCAGTGGATAGGAAGAGTACTCCACAACTCTTATAAGCCAATACATACTGGTATTGCTGCTAATGCAAGATCTGATCTTGAAAGCTTTATTTGTTTGTTGAAGCCACATAAGCACTCTGCTTTCAACCTTTCACATTACAAGTGCACTGATGACGTCCTTTGCAGATCATCTTATCTTATAAAAAATTGCACAGATGAATACAACTGTAGATAAAGCAAACCTCCCCTTTTTCATAAAAGCAAGTTAGGGGAGTTGGCACTTTATAGCATTCGAGGGTTTATTATTCTTGTAAACAGTCATGCTAATGGGGACCAACACTGATACCGCAAGAGAAGAATCAGCTTTTGCTCAAATAATGACTGATTTCCTCACATTTTAAGCGGCCTCTGTTGTGTATACTAACCGACGTGTCTGGATTTTTAAAGATTCTTATCAAGACCATATTCATGACCATCATCCGACCTTCCTCTCTTTATCTCACAAGTCGCACATCGGTAATCAAAATGTGTCGCAAGAATGGATGGGATTGTCTGGGATTTCATCCACCTACAGTACCTGTCGCCTCTAGTCAGATAATTTTGTGTATGTGCTTACGCATTAGGATATTTACGCCATTTATTACACAACCAATGAACCCCTTACCAAAACTTGCCAAAGCTTTCCGGGCCCCCGACTGTCCACGTAGTGCCATACCCACGGGTATAGGCTACATATGTCTCTCTGCACACCACTGCCATTGTCAGGGTCGTGCGGGGGAAAGCGGTACCGGTACTACATATGAACGAGCTGATGACTCACCGCAGACAAACAGAGATCTGGAGGCACACAGCACTCAAGCCAATTATTCTATAGCATATACTGATGCATTTTGAAACAATTTATTTGAGACCTGAAATTATGAACAATCAAAGGTTTGAAATATTTACGAAGGAATGAAGTGTAACCATGCAGCCTGCACATTTTTATTGAAGTGTTGTTCAGAAGGGCTGGTCGGATATAAACTTGTGGACAAGGTCGTAGATCCGCTCTGGATGCTCTTCAGGTGCCAGATGACCGCAGCCATTGACTTCTATATGGTACATGTTCCTGGCCTGTCGCGCGTAACCTGCAATGTCGCCATCAACCTTCCACAGCGTCTGGTTAGCAATCTTGTAATCGCGCGCCCCCGACCACTCCATCTCGTTCAGGAAGTTGACCGTCAAGGAATTGGCCACGACAATGTCCAGCTGACCGTTGTATGTCAGCACCTTGTATCCAGCCTCGAGTAGACCCACGAACTGCGGCTTGACCGATTGGATAAAATCGTAGTACATGTACGTGCCGATAACATCGATGTCTCCATAAGGGGTGTTGCCGATGTGGATGGCCTTCCGGATGTCTGTTTGCATCAGGTAGTTGGCGTATCCGAAGAGGTCAGGCAGTGTGGGCTTCAGGATGTTGAAAGCTGACTCGTAGCCGGTGTAATCGGCGAAGTCATCTCCCATCAACTTGTGGTACAACTGGTGAAACGAGTAATGTTTAGTACCCATTTTTTGATACCCATAAAAGTGCTTACGTCAGATGCATCGTCCCATTTTTTGTTGTCCACAGCGGCTTGGACTTTATCCTGCTCAGTCTGGAAGTATGCTCGGCCATTGTCGTCGAGGAGACCCACGTAGTAGAGGTATTCAGAGTAATACAGCTGGGTGTAAGGGTCGACAAGGGCATCTCCAAGAATTATACCCTTCATGTTGATCTTAACATCTGCATCCGGATTTTTCTCGTGGATTCTGTAGGCGGTTGCAGGAACATATTTTCCTGGAAGGTGCGAATAAATTGACAGTGAGGATTACCATGCAAGTCAGTACGAGACATATACCAGCGTAAGATTCTCCAGAGAGGTAAAAGTCATTTTTCTGGTATTCGGAGAACAAAGTGAAGAACTGGGTCAAAGCCTTGTAGAGATTCGTGGCGACATCGTCTTCGTTAGTGGCGTAGCCCGCTTTGTCATATGTGAAGCTGAATCCGGTTCCAGCTGGCTGATCTATGTACACTACGTTGTACTTATCCGTCCAGGTTATGTTCCTTCTCACCAGAGTCACGTTATCTTTCACAGCGTAAGGTCCGATTTCCTTAAACAGGCCATATGTCGATGGTCCTCCTGGACCACCTTGGAGCCAAAGGACCAATGGTGCATTTTCAGGCTTTTCCTGAAAGTGGCAATGCGATTATAATTCACATAATAATTATAATTGCATATAGGCAAAGATTGTATTGTAATATGTTTGTCATCAAATTAAATATAAATTGAATATATCTTATTAAAATACCAAGTGTAAATCAATCATATGTGCGGGAAAAACCCTTTAATATTTTTGTGAGAAAGTGAAGCACATAATTGGTGACTGTTTAACATTGCTATTTATAGGACACTTTTTGTGAATGCTAGACTTACCTTGGCAAGAACTAGCCAGAAGAAGAGATTGGAGTTGTAGGTTTCGTTAACAGTGAAGTAGCCGGAGAAGCTCTGCCATCCTTTCAAAACGTCGTTTGCGGCCAATTTTTTGGCCTCGTCAAACTTGCCTTCCTTGATGTATGGGGTCAAAATCAGTGGGTCTCCAGCATCTCCAACAGGGGTCAACTTTGGAAACTTGCTCCAGGCTGTATGGATGGCATGCTTGGGCTTTCTGGGTGTGGGACAAGCCAAGCAGTAGGTCAGAGCGAGCAAGAAGAGCAAAAGTGTGGACTTCATGATGACTGACTGACTCGTGTCCTACTTGTCAATTACGAGTATTATATAGAGTTGTCTGGTTTTTATCATCTCGAGATTGGGGAGAAGAAGGTACTTGTTTGATTTTGTAACACTTCGATAGACGCGATTATAAATACCTGGAGAGAGGTGAAAACTCTGACCTTTTTGAGCATTAAAATTTTGTTTGCAGTTTGATAGATAAAGCAAACATTGTCTAAGGTCAAGATTAGTATTGCTCAATAAGTGAACAATATATTATGAGCCAATTAACGTTAGAATAGATAAAAAGCGGTGCTTTTTTGTCCACTTGGATTAAAAAGTTTTATTAGTATCGCTCTATACAATCGCTTTTATAGGTTGGTACATGAAATCTCAACAGAAGTTATCTCATTTTGTAATCTCAACTGAAGATACTATGTATCCCATTTTATGTAAGAATCCAGCTGTGGAGGGTGTACCAAATAAGAAGGCATATCTCTACCACCCACTCTATATGATGAGACTGAAAAATATTTGACCCAGTGGCCTAAAAAAAACTGTGCTACAAATGGATAAAATTAATGAAGGCAATACACTGAATAGAGTGACACTTTCTGCATAGTCGGTGTATTTCCTCCCTTCAGGTCTAAAATGTGTCCCAAAACCAAATGACATAAAAAATTCAACACGAAGCACAAAGAAAGGTGAGATAGGCTGTGAACCTCCAAGTGCTGACTCGGTTAAGATCTTATTGACGTGCTCATTTCACAACTGGGGGGCGTACCTTCGGCGCTTATTGTAGGATTATTTAGAGCCTACTTACAGGAGTAGGAAGTCTACGTGATGTCCGTGTCAAGCAGTAGAGCACTGCATGGTGTTGTGCTTCAGTGTACGGCGCATATGATTATAAGAGTGCAGCAGCGTGTGCGTTGTGTTGTGAATATTTGTGTTAGGCCCTGTGTGCAAGTACACCAGCATGAAGAACTGCTGTTTGCGAACTGTAGGAGGACCGTGTCATCTTAATCAGTACACTACAAGAACTGGATGGCACGCGTGCCGAACGAAGAGGACGAACGGCTACTTTCCCTTATAGCGGCCAGACTGTCTCCTGCAGCAATCGAAAACAATTATTGTTTCCATCATGAACAGATATTTCTGCAGCAATATTGTGCATTGTATGCAGCGCAAATGTTGCAACCCATTCCAACTGCACAACGACATACTGTAGTGAGAAAAAGGGGACTTCACATTATTAGTGCTGATGCTTGTTATGAAAGAATAATCAAGCAACGGGCACCTCAAATTGTACCCGGTGAAAAATGGTGTCCAGCAGTGTGTGGAAATGAAAGGCATCAAGCTGATGCACCACCATGTGAAAACCAAGAAACAATTTCAACTGGCAATATGGAATCAGATATCAGAAGCTCATGTTTTTTTTTCCGAGGAAGATAAATATTTCCGAAGACGAAAATGTCACTGCCTTAAGTATGTGTATTGTTTCCGTTCTGTAATTATTTTCTCGGATTCAAAAATTCTTCAAATTCCCCATTTTTTTCAGGAAAATGTCAAATCCAATGTAAGAATGCGAAAAAATTTGGAACGCTCCACGATTATGCGTGTCATCCTTGCGCCAGGGGCCATGCTAATCTTCTCTGTATCGTTCCAATTTTCGTATATGTACCGCCGAAGCGAGTACGAAAGACCTCCTGAACGGCGAGGATCATAAGGTGACCATTTCGTTCAGACAGTGATGCAAAGTTTCGTGTTTTTCAACTAATGACTTTGGCTTCAAATAGGAAGTTTATCGAGGTTCAGAAATGATTAAAATAGGTACTTTATTATACCTTTTCTAAATAACAGGAGAGTATGCATGTTAATAGTGTTTTTAAATGTTATTTTGCGGTCTGGGTTTCCGTCGATTCACCAACAAATTCAGTTTGAGAATTGGCCGAGAGATGGCGCGGGCTCAACCGTTCAGCTAATTCCTGTTCGAGACTCCTCTTTTTCCACTGTTGTGGTTCACTCCACTCTTATTGTTATTAAGGGGGCTCATTAGTAAAAAAATACGGTAACAATGCGAGCCCCTGGCGACTACGTAAACAAACTCGCGTTTGCATGGACAGCATAATTATGGGGATTCGACATGTCCACGCTCCGGCGGCCTTTATACGGCCACAAAAATGGAGCAATGGACACAAAAATTACAAAAAAAAAAAAAAAGGACATGATCTGGCGCAGGGCACCTTCGGCGTCATTTTCCCATTTTCGGCCTAGAAGTGACCTTTTCATCGAGTTGAAGTGAAAAAAAAATGGAGTTCCCGAAAAGCCCATTTGAATAACATGGGCCCCCGGCAGGAACGCGACAAATTCGGGAACGCATCGGCGCCCGTATGTCCACAATTTTAATGCAGTCATATCGAGCATGGTACCATAGTAAAGGCCAAACCTTTCCGCAGGGCACCTTCGGCGTGATTTTTCCGATGTTTCGCCACAAAAAATAAAATTCCCTCAAAAATGAGCCTACCGTATTTTTACTAATGCGCCCCCTTAAATAAATTGATTCAACTGTACACCCTGTAGGACGGACACAAGGATGAAACGTTCCCTGGTTCGATCCCAGTACGATTCATCTCGTGAAATTATGCCGGTACGGCGGTACCTGACCAAGTTATGTATCGAGCGTAGCACAACAAAACGACACGTTGGTTGGACTGTGCATGAAATCCCGATTATGTTTGATCATCTACAATGTTGTAACCCAGCATATTAAGCGATAATAACATCAACAACAATTGTTAATTAACAGCTATAAAATCAATTGGCAATAATAAATTAATGATCAACAGCAATGAAAGTGGAGGATCACCTAGCTGACAAAGGTCAGCTCAGATATTGTGTACGTGTGTCGTCACTGAATTTTCAGAGACTCTAGTCTGCATAGTTATTTCGTCATTGCTGAATGATCCCAAGTCATGAAGAGGAGTGTACTGTCTAACCAGAACAAAAAGCATCATCAGACAGGTTTGGCTCTTTGCAGAGACAGATTGTGAGTCCAGAACGATACGTATTACGATTATGATCTATGGAAAATATGTCGGTTGTTAGTGTATTTCTCAAAAGCAGGAGGACGAGCACGGGAAAATCACACAGAAATGTCAAGCAAAAATGTAAAAATTACCGAATAAAATACAGATATTGAGCACAAAGTTGGAAAGCCATCCGACAGATGGTGCGTCTGTGGTTATTTCTCTCCCCTTTGATTCCGCTCTCATTGTTGCAATTAAACAGATTGGCTCTTATCGTACCAACTTTTCACAGTGCTGGATGCTTTGCACGAAACTGCTTACATAAATAGTGCATTTCAGTCTATAAGTAGCCTATTGTTAATTGGAGCAAACAATTTTATTAAGCTTACGTGAACTATCTTATTTACACTCCAATAAAATACACTTCGAGGCAGAGTTTGTTGCCGTACTTATGCCCATAGCACATGGCTTGATTTACACCGTTTTTTTAAAAATCGACTGCTACATATCATTATAGTCGTCGGTGTCGGAATCGCAGTCGTGTGGCACCAGAGGAATGAGGCCGAAGTCGTAGTCGTCCAGCCAGTGCTCATCGTAATGTTCTCGAGAACCGCCCCTCATGGCGGTCATGTCACTGTCCGAAGGCACGTACAGCTGCCATTTGGCAGCCT
Organism: Catajapyx aquilonaris; assembly: GCA_000934665.2. Lineage (NCBI taxonomy): Eukaryota > Metazoa > Arthropoda > Diplura > Dicellurata > Japygidae > Catajapyx > Catajapyx aquilonaris. The sequence continues at coordinate 19,048 of JYFJ02002388.1, forward strand.
CGATTTCGAAGTAGACGACGAATGACCTGGGAAGGCCCAGGTCAACAGTCACCATGCGAACTAGTCGGTCGGTTGTCAAACTCAGTCCCAGGATTTCTTGGCATATGTCCGGCTTCCTGAAGCTATCGCGTTGCTTAGGGAGCACTTCTGTCGATACAAAAATAATTGGCATCACGTTACTATTATAATAAAGTGGGTTCCCACAGATTCGTTGTCGATAATAATTCATTACTTAAAACCACGCTGACAACTACTTTCTGGCAATTTCTATAGCCGGAAAATGTTTTTCTAAACTCCAAATGACGATGACGTTGACAAATATTACTAAGCAAGTTACTACAGTTAATAGTTGCAACAAATGTGACTTCATGTAGATTTTTTTTTAAATGAAGGTGATTTTTCCTACCTTTCACCTTCAACCAGAGTGCTGATGGCCTGATATTGACCAATATTTGGCTACTATAAGCAAGTTACACTAACAGCGGCAGCAAATATGACGTTATGTAGGTCTAAAAAGAAAGAAAATTGATTTCTTTTTCTCTCTCGATAACTTACTTCTACCTTACTAGAGTGCTGCCCATACCAATAATGTCCAAAACTTTATTTGACAATAAGGACGCTCCCTATAGACGCCAGTGTGTTTACTCCTTTACTTTTTCTGTGCAAAGTACTTACCTTCGCGTCCTGGTGCGAGGTACACCACCTTCATGATGGCCCTAATGCAGAGCTGCTTCAACCCTGCGGACATCTTTCCGAACATGAGCTGCACCAATGACCTCCTTCCAGGGACGGCTCCTAGCATACCCAGCCGCTGGAACATTGTGGTGTGTTCCATCCAGTACGAGATGTCCTCTGTGATGTGCTCGATTCCGTACCCTGCGTCGACCAAGGCCGACACCACGTTCCTCGAGGTGCAGACCTTCCTGTAGCTCTCCTGGAGTCTCTCGATGAGCTGCTTGGGTCTGGACCGGAGGTTGAGCGTGTCCTCCGTTGCGAGAGTGAACATCTCCCATGCAACCAGGTCGTTGTCCGTGCTGGCGTCGTCTTTTCGGATGAAAGGCCAGCAAAAGGAAGAGCTGATGTCCATGGCGCCGTGCTTGCCCAGCTCCAGGGTGACTTCGATGTTCTCAGAGGCCACGGACTCTGCCAGGACACTCCTGCCTGCTTTGTCCTTTTTGTGCAAGTCTGGTATCTGCCAGGATTGAAAAAAACGACCATAAAAGCATACATGTTGGATTGTCTGTATAAGGCGCATTTACCTTACCATCGTGTACTTCTCGTGCAGGATGTACTTCATGAACAAGGTGGCTCTGCGAGGACACTCGTTCCTTCTCATGAGTTCCATAAGAGGAGTCCTTCCTCTTAGATCGGTCAAGTTCACATTGGCACCAGCCTTCAGAAGCATTCTAATCAGATCCAGGTCGGAGTACGGTGATGCAAGGGCCTCGAATAAAATCGTCCTGCCTTCGCAGTCAACGCAGCTGTCTGGACGACCTCCTCTATCTGCACAAGACAAGACGATAGTTACATTTCTGCCAGCGAATGAAAGCGACGGCCTCACCGAAAAAGAATCGAAGCAGAGTCAAAATTTGCGACAAGAAGAGGCGTGGGTCTGTAGTCCTGAGTCCATCGAGTCCAACGTCGTTGACAATCTGGCGACGATTCCCACTGCGACTGCTGCAATTTTAGACAAATTTTGTTATTTTTTCTGTCAGACTTTATGAAGCATGGACACTTACTCGTTGCTTCTTCCTTCAGAAATGATCCTGCATTTTATGGTGAGGTACTTGCGCACGAGGACTGTGATGGAGTTCTCTTCCATCGGAGGCCTGACAGGGTACGACAGACACAAGTTAGGATCCGCTCCTCTCTCCACCAAAAGCATAGCCAATTTGAGATTCATCTGCCTCTTCTTATAGCAAAACATAGAGCATAGGACCAGTGCTATGGGTGTCACGTCGTCGGAACCTGCATTTTTAAAAAAGGTACATTCCATTTCCATACCGAATTGTAAGGTGGTTGTAAGATGTAACGTTTGTCTTTGTGTAGTCTATATGTTACCCAAGAAAAAGTGTTTCTAAATATTTGAGACAATGCTCTTTACCTGCAGCCTGGTTGAGGAAATTTGCTGCATTTCCTAGTTTGTGGATCATCCTCTCTGCCTCGTCCCACTTGCAGTCGTGCAGCACGCTTACCAGGCGTGCAGGTTGGATGATGTAACCATCGCCTCCAGGAATGTGTCGGTATTTATTGCTGCAAGATGCTTCCATCTTTGTTATCTATTGCAGCCAAGAGAAAATTGGCTGACTTATGTTTCAAAACCAGTCAGCAAAACGTCGGTCGTGAGGATATTTTGCGTGACGTAGCTAAGAGAACCGGACGCACGGAGTGTTATGGGACAACCTGTAAATACTAAAGAATAATATAATAAATGGTAAGATCAGCAGGAAAATTTTTGAGCGAATAATTACCTTAATTAATATGATATCGAAGAGCCGTTGCGGGGGGATGTGAGAATTCGAGTGATATGAATATGGTCGTTTCCATGGTGTTGGCAGAAAGTGCACATAGGGCGTTGCAAGATGCCTGCACGGAATGAGCTTACTGATGCCTAACTTATTGTACAGTACAGGCTGACTGGTGTCTGCACCAAGGTTGCAGCGGAAATATGGGCGGAAGCAACTTGAGAACCAATCACGCAAAGGAAATTGAATATTTTTTCGATTTTTTCGATTTTTCGATTTTACGATTGGTTTTCCGCAAATTCATATTCATAACAATATAATTGCACGAATAACTCTTCAATTACAAAAAATATATAAATGTTGTTTTATCACAGACTATTCAACGTGTGCACTTGGCTACTTTGTAACTGAATGTTCCGGGCTCACTGCTTGAACTGTACGGAAGAGTAACAGGTCGCCATTATGCACGGGTAATCTTCCAATGACCTTCATATTATGCGGTGGACTTCCCAAACGGACAATTAAACTTTTACTCGTAACCTTCTTTTAACGACCCTCCTCCTACATTCATTTCCCAGAACTCATTAGCACAAAGAATTACGGTATGGAAGTGAACCTGGTCACGCGGACCCGCTTCCCAGGCCTCATAAGCAGAAGAAGAAGCAGGAACGATTATAAAGATAGCGGATATTATATTAAGTTCGCACAGCGTAAATGCTGTTCCGAGTTTTTCTTCATTTTTTTGTTTGTTTTCATTTTAAAATTTCCTTCCTTGTTTTGTTGGATTTTCCGCCGTTTCTCAGTCAAATGTTAATGCTTATTGGATTCGATTGCAAAATGTGCCGACGGGCGTCTTTTTATTTATCTTTCGTAGTAAAGGTAAAGGTGTGACATTTTTGACATTTTTTTAGAGATGTGACTATGTTACCAAATTGGCTCCAGGGTCTGTAGTTTATAATCAAAATTGTTTTGTTCCACTTAAGACTGAGTAATGGTATGCAGAAAAAAAGGGTTCTCTGGCGTCAACATGAATCTTATCTATGCTTTCCTAAATATGAGATAACCGAGCCCAAATAGCTGCAATAAAAAATACGAGAGATCGTCGATGGGAGGAAGACCTCATGAATTTAGTTCAAGCACACAACGTCGGACATTCCATACAGTATACTCGCCTGGGTTCAAGTTCCTGAGAACATAGCATACCGTGAAGATTACATGGGTTCTTGAAACATGTTACAGGCAAATACTTGGACTAGAAGGATAGAGGTACAGTTTCATATTATGCACATTATCATTATGTCTATTTCAAATAAATACTTACTGTGCAAAGCTGTAAGTACTATTTTTTACACCAACTCAGACATCTGATCCTAAGATCCTACATATGAATTTCTTCGTCCTATAAAGTAATTCACAAGATCCAAATTCCTGTGCATTGCCTCATAACCGGGACTGAATGCAAATCCAAATCTGCAATTTGATGCATTTTCACTGCACTAAATTCTGTGTAACGGACCATCCCTACACGTACGTATAATGCTGCTGAAATAATGACGGAGCATCACAATGGCAAAAAACACAACTCCAGGTTCCGGATCTTCAGGTGAAAACCCAAAACTCCTCGACCCCAATTTTTCAACGGAAAAGAAGCAAAAAGATTCCTCATAAGATATTCACAAGATCTTCACGTCATCCGAACAGGAGCAAACCAATTCGGATGAGGGGCAGGGCTAAAAGAGCAAAAACCCGCGAATTAACCCTGTTAGTACCGAATGACCCAACTGCTCGATGTTAAGGTTTAATCGCCAGGGAGCATCGTAATAATAAGGGATAATCAGTTATCTCGATTGCGTTTCTCGACGTCTTCCGGTCACAAAACCCAGCAGAGCACAACCGAGTGGCTTCTCCAGTTGAAGGAACTCGCTCGGAGGAGCATCATATCTTTCTCCGCCGGCGAGGGTATATTACATACTGCTCTCGGGGTTCAAGGTAAGTGACTATTACGGTGCTTGGAATTCGCAATATGCGAGTAACAGCTGTACACTTCTGCACGTTTTTTTTGCACAGAAGGTGACATATTGGAAGGGCTGGAGTTTGGAATCATGTAGGACACGACACCTTTTTATTCAACGTAAGTAGATTTGAATGTGTGGCGGTGTACTCTCGCCGTCAAATAGTGATTGACGCGTTTGGCTCGGTGAAATGGAACTTGCTGAATGCAGCTAATTGGAGATGGTCTGTCAAAGCCATTGTTGCAGTGGAAACATGGACGTTAATCCCTTGGCGTTATGGATTACTGGCGAGCTAATAACAATAAATGACATCAGTTTTTTCATATACATTGACTGGTTAAACTAGGTCTCAACCATACAATGGTTTTGCGTACTGATAGTTATACGGTACCGAATGTTTGAATGTTTTGAGAATTGCGACATGGAGTTGTGGTCATTCATCAGTAATATTGTCCATATGACCAAGCAGTGTGATCGTTTATGAAGAACTATGTGCAAAAAAGTACTGTTCCTTACCACCTGATCAAGGGGTTAACCACTTCGGTACTCCGGTGTACACCTGCAGTGGTACTCCCAGGTACTCCTTATGTACTTTACTCTTAGGTACTCCTTGGTACTCCTTGAATTTGGTACTCCAGCGTACACTTTACGGTCGAGTGGTTAACCCCTTGCTCCTGATTGATGACAATTGTAGCTGAACTTACGTTATTCATCACAAAAAAGCCTATTCGTGACTTTTGATTTAGAGAGGCAATAAATTCTTAACAAGTGGTTGTTACTTGTTATTCGTCGTTTCAAATATTTCTACCGCAACATATAACTCGTTGAACAACTTGTTCTGGAGTAACTGTAGATCATTCCACCCACAAGCTACGTATAAATTTCTACCTTCAGATTAATTTCCCGCATGTTAGAAAATTAACCGATAAGCCAATATGTATGCGATAGCCATGTACAGGGTGGTGCATTGATTAGGTAGGCCTACATAGTTCAACAATGGAGGCAGGGGATAAGTAATGCAGATTGTTTGCTTAATAGGAAAAGTGAATATTTACCTTAATTGCTGCTTTCAAGAGCTTGATTTTCTCATTTCTGGAGTAAACAATCGACACCTTTTCTCACGGCGAACTTGGACACCACCCTGCATAAAACCATTAGGAAAGGTCGACCGCTGTTTAATGCATCTATGCAAGAGATGTCAAAATATATCTGGAGCTTAATTGATTAGCAGAGCTTTTCAAATCCAAGATGACGTGACCCGCTGGCCTCTACAACTGTAATTGGCATAATTATCCATAAACATTGCAGACGCCAGCTGTTATTGTAATTACGTGCAACACGAGCATGCAGTGTACCAGACCTAATGTAATCAGACACCAACCACGTTCCAGCATCGGACCATGAAATTCCCACTCCTGGGTTTTGCTCTTTGCATCAACGCCCTCTGGGTTTTGGCCATCCGACCGGATGATGCCAAACCAAGTGGCGAATCATCCGAACGGATCAGGTTCATCCAACAGAGAAGACATGGCATCCGGTGGCCGTCCAGATCCCTAGTTCCGGAGGTCCAGCGGTCATTTTCCAACCGTCGTCTGGATGTCCGACCATCAGGTCAAAACGGGTTCGCCAACAACATGGACGCGACCAAGAACATGTCCACGGACGATGCTTATGTCACCTTCCAAAGGGTGAAACTAAAAGATCCGGATGGCCGCACGCTCGTGTACAGGCTTGCATCGTTAGAGTCAGAAGAAGAGGACGATTATGACGACGAAGATGTCCAAAACACTACTAGTATTTCCAACATCAAGAAGGAGTTTGAAAAGCTGACTCCTGCCGACATTGTCCGGTTGGTCAAGAAACTAGAAAAAGCAGGTGAGTCATTTTGTGAGAAAACTTGACGAGCAATTTATGACGTATTGTGACAGCCGAACAGGAGTTGTCCCAACCCGCACTGCGCAGTGATGACGACGACGATAGTAGCGACGAGGACGACGACGAGGACAATGAGGACGAGGACAGAATAAAGGACGAAAAGGAAGACCTACCAGAAGACCTGAACTCCCTGACGGAAGACATTGCGGACGACGTGGCCGCTGGAGTGGAAGAAGCACTCCGGATCACATCAAGTATGTGTACCAACCGCATTATTAACGGTCGCCGTTTTAACGAACGACAAAAACCTCTTGTTTCCTTCCTCTCCCCCCTCAGGGCCTTCTGACTACGAGGCGTGGAAAAAGTCGAATACAACCCTGCAGCACCGTAAGTGACAAAAATGCAAGCTTCTTCCTTGTCTTTACGGTGTGAATTAAAAACCAGCCTTCTTGGTCAGGTTACTTCACGGTGCACCTGTATCAGGGTCACTACTTCCCGGAACCTCGGCTGAACCGATTCATAGATGGAATAGTTGGAAACATCAAGTCAGAGGTACGCACCACCAGGATGGATCCGCTGTACTTCAGAGTGGTCAGACACGGCCGAAAAATAGCTGTCACGTAAATATAATAATTGAATGTCGCGCTATTGTTCGCATGTCAAAGAACAGTTAAGTAATTTTTGGGTGGCGTTGTCACACAGGGGAGGACGTCTGAGACGACCTCTGGTCCGATTACCGTTCAGGAGACGACCGGCTTTGGGCACAGCCAGGGGGAGAAGGCCGGCCAGAAGGAGGAGGAGGAGGAGAAGGAGAAGGAGGAAACCGGGGAGGAGAAGGAGAAGGAGGAGGCGTCGACGACCCAACCGACGCAGGCCAGGGAAACGACCGCTCGTCACTCGAAGGTTCGATGCACTGTCTCTTATAGGATTTCTGATTTTTATATATAGTAAAGAGTGGTAGTAATTACTATGTTTTTTGGGGTTAAAATAGTGATTTGATAACTACTTGTTCGTAGGAAAAACGGAAGGCAAATTATCGGTGGCGGTCGAGTCGAAGGTCTCAGCAAGATCAAGAGAGACGGTGATGCTGAGATGCAAATATTTGGAAATTACACCCTGGTATGACCTCAACCTATACGAAATCAGTTTCTGAAATATTTTAAGCGAATTTTAATAATATTCTAGATACGATCACACTACAAAATGGGAAAAGTCGAGTTGGCTTTGACATTCAGAACCCGACGTGGCATACGACGAACAGGAGCAACGTTGGACGACCTGAGGCTGCATTCGGTCACACGAGTCTCAGCAGATGGGTCCGAAATGATCGACTTCGTCCTGGACAGGTACGCTCAGTTTGATTCCAGAGAAGTCGTCATATTTTGAACTGAGACTAATATTTTAATACCGGTTTCTCCCCAGCCCTCACCCTGAAACAATCGAAGTTCGAGGCAGCCTCTTTCCTCTGGCCCATCGCATTGCCAGAAACATATTCGCAGCCTTATTCCGCGATGGCAGTTTCCTAATATCTCAGCTGCGCAGCTGTGGAGCTCACGCCATGCTGTCACGGCCTGCTGGATACCAAGAGGACAACCGACACCACGCCGGAACATCGTATCCAACCACCATCCCTGAAAGCACTGGAAGGCCTCCATATGGCGGAGACATCATCATCACGTCCACTAAGAACACTTGGTGGCGAAAATAATTACCTGTTTTTCAACTCTCATAATTTACACGTATTTATTACCTGCACTGTACCATCCTCCATACTGTAACACAATGGCGTGTGATATGAAAATAATACATGTCTGGAAATTGATGACACTGCCATTTTTGTCACCATCAACAATGATTATTTCCCCACATAAATCACTTCCGCGTATGACAGTCGGTTACACCTGCGCATAGAAAATCGCGAAAGAACAACCAGCGTTTATGACAGTTTTCCTGCCTAGTTAGTAGGTCAGGATGGTGTATAAATAGACTGCGTGCGACAAATTAGCGCCCCATTCTTTAGAATAACTGGGTGTCACTATGAGGGTGTTAGCAACCTTTTTGATCGTACTGTCAGCGACACTTGCGGAGGAGTGTCGCTCTATATTAGAGTGTGACCGATACGACAATGGTCGCACTGGAGAGCCGCTTTTCGTGACACAGCTGCTGGAGAGGCAAGATGGACAAGCTGCCAGAAAAGCTTCAAGGGTGCTCGGATTAGGTGACAAAGTAGAGAGCTACTCGGGGATGTTGACAGTCAACCAGAAGCATGATTCCAACGTGTTCTTCTGGTTTTTTCCCGCGTCGGTAAGCGCTGAATACTTTTGCTGGTTCTGTTACAGCTGGTTACTTCAAATTACATAATTTGTAGGATGCTGATCGTACGACTGCTCCTGTAATAGTGTGGATAGAAGGAAGGCCTGGATCATCCGTTCTGGAATCTATATTTAATCTGAACGGTCCTTATTATGTGGACAGCAGAATGAATTTACGTGTACGTGAGCAGTCATGGAGCAAGAATTTCTCAATGCTGTATTTTGACAGCCCTGTTGGGTCAGGTAAGGAGTTATCAATGTGACAGAAAAATTGTTGCTCATTGGCTGGTCTTTGTAGGCTTTAGTTACACTGGCAGCGAAGAAGGGCTGGCCACAACACAAGATGAAGTGGCGGACAACCTTTTAGTTGCAATCAAACAGTTTCTGCAGACGTTTCCAGAATATGAGAAAAACGAGATGTACTTGGGTGGCGAATTTTACGCTGGCAAAATCGTACCTGTTCTGGGGCAAAAAATGATCAAGGCGAACAAAGCACCGGACGTGAATATCAATCTGAGAGGTATACAGTATATTATTACTTAACAATTGATGTGCGGAGAAAGTGCGTGGGCGGTAATGACTACGTACATTTGAACAGGAATAATAATCGGAAACGGGTTGACCGACCCTGCGTCTGTGATGGACTTGAGTGATAACTTGTATCAAAGAGGGTACTTGGGATACAACGACCGCCTTCACTTCCGACTGGAAGGAGAGAAAATCATGATGAAGATCCACCAAGGAAAACTTTCAGACGCCTTTCAGGTAATTACTAGTAATACGTATAACAACGTTAGAAAAAAATCGGGATGTGTTATCATAACTGATATTAATGTAAGAGCTTCCAATAATTAATAATAATTATTCGACATACAATAACGTCAAAAATAATCGCTTGAGCAGCTTTTACATGACACGATGTGAAAATTGCAGGACATGGACTCGCTTTTTGGAGGAATTATTGAGAAGCAGACCTACTTCTCCAAAGTGACCGGATTAGAAGGCCTTCACAGCCTAACCCGCCGCCAAAATCCTGACATAGAATTACTGTACAAACATTTCAGCAAAGCACCCTGTGCACGCAGATCTATCCACGTTGGAGACTTGCAATTTGACGGTAATTCCACATAAACAATATACATATGTACCAAAAATAATTCTACTCATTTTTGAGCAGCCATGAACGAGACTGTGGTCAACTATCTCCGAGGCGATTATCTCAAGTCAGCCAAAATCTACCTGGAAACCTTGCTAAATCGGGGCAATGTGTCGGCCCTCTTCTACACCAGATCGGATCAGGTTCTGGCCGTGCCGTACAGCAACACGGTGCATTTCTTGTCTCATCTGCACTGGAGCAGAACGCCTGGGTTTCTCCAAGCGACTAGAACGATCTTGAGAAAAGGAGAAAATGTGGTCGGATACGTGACTGATCTGAAGGACTTGCGGCATGTTGTATTTACAGACGCTGGAACAACCGATGCTGACTTTTCAGAACTGACCTTGGACGCCGTGACACAGTTTATAAGGAGTAAAAGTAAACCTTAAAAAGCGAGACAATTCTGTGGGAAAAAAATGAATATTTAAAACAAGAAAAATCTGGAAACATGTCTTCGAGTGGAAAATAAAAGGAAGACTCACATTTTCGCGCTGTATGTTGATATTATTTAGCTTAAAACATAAATAAATTATTACAATTAATTATAGCAAAAATTCAATATGTAGGGAGGTGTATTTTCCGAGTCAACAGTTCATGAGCAATGGAAATGGAGGTGAAGTTATGGATTGTTTACTCCAGTTCGAAGAAAAGCAACAATCAAGTAAGGGTGATTGCTCCTTTTTAAATAGTTGCTTTGGATAAACCATCCATATAATCGTTTCCTATACCTCTGTTCAACTGAGGATTTGCGCATATATTTATAATATAATATTGAAAATGATTCCAAACTTAATTATAATACTGTACAAGGAATGTAGACTATTACAATGAAATAATAATAATCGTTACTGTAAATAACTTACAGAAACATGTGGAAAATAATTATTAACAATAGAATAAATGAAAAAACGGTGCTGGATAATACTTTATTATAGTACTGTAAGGCAGAGAAGGGAAGGAATAAATTATTTAAATTATTATTTAGCACTGTCCCTAATATTGAGAAGGCATGCCCAATCATCACTGCACATTATTTCCAATAATGGTTTAGCCGCATGCAATACAGTACAAACTTCCAGTCACATAGTGCCTAATAATCAAGTCATTCTCTTCTGACCTTTTTGGTAAAAACAATGTCTTAATTAGTTCTGGACAAAACTTATAAAAAAAGCAAGTGCGTGTAAATTAGAGGCAATGACGCATTTCCACACATCACTGGCTATTCGATGTCGAAAGTACACCTTTTCAAAGTTGACCCGATCTCAGAAGAAATTAGGGCTAGTTGTGTCAAAACATTGGACATGGAGAGAAGCATAACCCTCCTGATAGTCGCCTTAAGCTTAGCTAGAAGCGAAATGTATTCACCTCTATTTTTGACACCACTGTTAAACAAAAGAGACATCGAAGCTGCTCGAGAAGCATCGCACGTGACAGGAATGTCTACCGATGTGTGTAGTTACTCCGGTTTCTTCACAGTCAACAGAACCATCAACTCCAACCTTTTCTTCTGGTTCTTCCCATCTATGGTAAGTCCCAAGTCACACCCATTTGCTCGTGTTAATCGGATCTGTTTTTATCCGCCAGAATAACCCAAAGGAAGATCCTATCTTCCTGTGGATCAACGGAGGTCCAGGATTTTCGTCACTTTTCGGTCTGTTTGTGGAACACGGTCCTTTTGCTGTTGGTAATCAGTATCAGCTCTTACGTCGGAATCATACGTTGGTCAACTTAATGTCTGTCATTTACCTGGATGCACCGGTTGGAACAGGTTAGTACTGGGGATTAGGTGTAATTATAAGGGAGTGAACCACCTTCTTTTGTAGGTTACAGCTTCACTGACTCTGAACTTGGTTATTCCAAGAGCCAGACGGATATATCTGATGATGTGTATGAAGCGTTGAGGCAGTTTTTTGCGATGTTTCCTGAATACCAAGAAAACGAGTTTTATCTCGGTGGAACATCCTACGCGGGTATAGACCTCTTACGTGTATGTAAAACCACCAATTAGTCGTAGAAAAAATAAACCGCGTCTTTTTTACAGGGAAATTTGCTTCGTCTATAGCCTATAAAATTCATTTGGAAAATTTTGGAGGAAATTGTAAGATCAACCTCAGAGGTATGTGCTGTCTATCTGTCATTATTATGTGCACGTGATTAATTACTACTTATCTAATTGGAGGAGTGGCACTGGGGAATGCTTTTCTGGATCCTCTAACAATGCTGCGGAATAGCGACGTGCTCTACAATGTCGGACTGTTGGACAAGGTCAACAAAGACTATTTCGATAGCCAGTATGACCTGATACAACATCTAATTTTGTCCCAAAAATGGGAAGAAGCATTTTGGGTAAATTTTGTTTAAAGAGGACTTCCTTCAATATTTTAGTCCGAAATTAATCGACTTCTTTCAATTTGCAGATATATGACAATCTGTTTGCTGGAAGCTTGACCCCGTACATGAGCCACTTCCACAACATTACCGGATACAATTACGTCTTCAATTACATCCTAACTGATCGTCCTAAGAGCTGGAGCCGCTACCAGACATTGGTGACATCCTCACCATTACGAAGAGCAATCCACGTCGGAAACCTCACGTTCAAAGGATACAACAAGAACGTCCTGCGTCAATACGTAACCGACTATATGCAATCGGTCAAAGGTCAAGTAGAGTCTCTCCTGGAGAACAACTACAGGGTGCTCATCTACAATGGAGTACTGGACTTGCGCGTGCCTTACACCAGCACGCTCTCATTTTTGGATTCGCTGATATGGGACGGTTTGCAGGATTTTATGGTTTCGCCTAGAAGAGTATGGAAATCACGTGCTGATGTGCTTGGTTACATTAAGTCTAGTAGAAACTTGCACCAAGTGACAGTGCGTAACGTTGGTCATCTGGTGGCAGAGGAACACCCCTCACTGTTTGTGGAATTAATTAGATATTTTATTGATAAGTAATTTTTTGGATGAAGAGGTATTCTTAGGTCCAATTGCATGAATTCTACTTTAGAGTCAGTTTCTAATTATTACGAATCATGTACATAATAGAAGGTTTGTGAAAGTAAATTAAGTCAAACCTTAGATTATTCCTAAGTAATCGCGACAAATGTCGAGCTTACCTGATGGCCTTATTAATCACCTTAATGTAGTAGTCATAAAATAAATTTCTCGAACTGTTAATTTACGCACTTTTCGTTGTTTTTTCAAAAGCAGACAACTCAAGGTCATGGGCAAATACATAGTAAGCTTGGCCTTGATTTTTTTTCACACGCATCCGGTGTGCTGCATGTCTGTTTATTGCTCAGTGAGTAGAACATGCACTTTTGTTTGCCCATTGTAGGTCAACATGAATGACATTATCACTTAACCTTCTCTTGAACCTTCTAGTCTGGATGAGTAGCTTACACACCGTTTATTCATGGCAAGGTATATTCTATATAATTACAGAAGTAACACATCATTTACTTTTTTTTTCAAGTGAATTACTGGGTCAGTGACCATCCCACGCATAAATTATCACATTCGAAAATAATAATGACTCATCTTTTATCTCTCAGATTTCACGTCCACTGACCTTATATCAGAACGGCCCTTGAATTTTGCGAACTCAAGTTCAGGTTAGCATCATCGCACAAAAAAGGTTGTTTGGTAAGTCGATGAGATCGGCCAAACTTGCCTTGGGAAGTGTTATTAACATTGAGAGAGGTTAAGGTCCTTTCATTCTATCTGGGGAATTGGCTCTGATACTGCTGCAATATATGTGATAGCCTTTTGACTACCGGTAGTCTACTAGGCTAATTTCTTGGGGAATATGATTGTCGTGTTGTATTACACACAAGGCCAATAATAATGCAAGGGCTCAATATTAATTGTTCTGTGATAATAAATGTCACGTAATCATTCGTTTTTTTCCTTGTAATTATTGCCTTACACAATATTATTCTGTAGGTGTGCTTACGTAAGTAACATATTGCGACCATATTTTCAAGCAAATTGACAGATATTGTGTTAGATTTTTAAACAAAGCTGTTTCTTCATGCTACCACTGTAACAGTCACTCCAAAAAATACATTACTTGTTAAAATCAACTCGAAAAATCTGCACACACTTCTGCGCATGCTGTGATAAACAGGTAACAAAAAACTTCACTGCACCTATAATTATGCATGCAGACCACGACTCCTCTTCGTATAAAAGTAAACCAGTCAGTTGTTAACTCCTGTCGGTTGAAAATGGCAGCAGCATCACCAATTGCGGTAATATTGACAGCGGCGACACTACTTGCAAGCGCTGTTAGGTGCGAGGACACTACTACTAACATAGTGCCAATAGCAGCTGAGGATGTGGGCGAAAGACTGTTTTTGACGCCTTTCATTGAAACCAACGACATCGAGGGAGCCATACAGGCCTCTCAGGTCACAGGAATTCATCCGGACATAACGAGCTACTCGGGATACCTGACTGTCAACAAAGAATATGCTTCGAATCTGTTCTTTTGGTTCTTCCCTGCCAAGGTATAAGTATATGTAAACTTTATGGTTTACCTGCATAATAATATGGCTCATTTTTCTCTCAGGTCAACCCAGAGGAAGCGCCGCTGATTTTGTGGCTCCAAGGTGGACCAGGGTTAACCACACTCATTGGGCTCTTTCTTGAACACGGGCCTTTTTGTGTGGACAAGGATTTGAACGTCACCCTGCGAGAATATGCGTGGACTACTAATTATTCAGTCCTGTATGTGGATCAGCCTGTTGGAACTGGTAATGAATTATTTTACTGTGTTAATTATTAGGCAATAATTAGTTTTCAATTAAATACGTATTATCATATCGTATCATATCATATCGTATTATTAAATACGTATTTTCCTCTGATATGATTACGGTAGGCCTACTTCAAAATTGCAAACATTTATTTGACAAAATGTACAGTACAGATGCGGTATATAAAATGGAATATACGTCTCTCTCTAATAAGACCAAGAGTCTCATCATGTGATAATGGAATAAAATCTATATAAATAAATAATAACAATCAACTATAGATGATTACGAAAAATTGATATTTTTACCAATGGATGTTAATTTAAACTGACGATAAATTAACAATATTAACATTAGGAATAATACTATTATAATACAGGGTATCTCAACTTTTTTGTCCTAACAGTTATTGGAAATATTGCACTAAGGTGCTTATTTGTTAGCAGTGACTTGCAACTAGGGATGCTTCCGTGGCTTTATCAGTTGAGGGATGTGCCAGGAATGTTGGGGCATATTCTGGCTATACATAGCTAGAAGATACATAGGCTTTTCCGATAAGTGTTCGGACAAAAAAGTTGAGACACCCTGTATAATGAGTACTTATCATTCACTTTTGCTTTTAAAAACAGACATTAGAACTTGCGCACTGACACCATAATAATTATCATTTTGTCAGTGGCATAATATTGCTACGTTGAAAGTCAATATTGCCCGAACCATATGACATCAGTAGGTTACTAATTCAAACGGTACTTTGTTATTGTGTTAATTAGGCATTTACGGCGCAACTTTCCAGGCTTTAGTTACACCGAGAAGGAAAGTGGATACGCTCAGGATCAGACTGACATTGTCCGAGATTTGTTCAACTTCCTCCGTCAATTCTACGCCCTTTTCCCCGATTACCAGAACAATGACTTGTACATCGCAGGGCAATCGTACGGTGGTAAGTGCAATAAGTGCTACAACTTGCAGATTGATTCTTAAAAATAATTATCGAACACATCTTGGTTTCAGGCAAATACGTCCCTAGCATCACCTGGAAAATCCTGCAGGAGAATTTTGCCGAAGTTGAAGAAATGCAGTTTCATCTTAAAGGTATCTAAATCCTGAACAGTCCTTGGACACCACTAACCGACTGATCATTGTCAGGTGTGATGATTGGCAACGGTCTGACTGACCCCCACATCCAGCTTCGAGGGTACAGCGACTTCTTTTACCAGGTGGGACTGGTAGACCAACAAGGCCGAGACCACATGAAGCACATCGAAGACCACTTCAGTCACCTCCTGGGCTCAGGCGAAGTGGTTGACGCCTTCAAGGTAAAACCAATTTGCGTACGTCTGCCCAACCAAGTTACGTCACCTGCAATTATCTCAGGTTATCGACGCAATGGTGATTGGCGATCTCCACCAATACGATTCGTACATCAACAACGTGACCGGTTTGCACGGATCCTTCTTCAACCTGGTGTGGCCCGAAGACCCGGTGGACTGGACTTACTACCAGGCTTTGGTTAGAACCGGTCCTATCAGACGCGCATTGCACGTAGGCAACCAAAGCCACAGCCATGGAAACAAGGAAGTGTTCCGGACCATGAGAGAAGACATCTTGAATTCGACCAAGCCTGTTCTGGAGAACATCCTGTCCACTGGAAAGGTCAGGGTTTTGCTGTACCATGGTCTGCTTGACATGATCATACCGTACGTGCCAACCTCCGATTTTTACAACTCGTTGGTCTGGGAAGGAAGCAGAGAGTACACTTCTGCATCCAGGAAGGTTTGGAAGGTTGGAGGAAAGGTGGCCGGATACGTCAAGGAGACGTCCGATCTGGTGACTGTGGCCATTCGCAACGCAGGACACGCTGCTCCGTACGACCAGCCGCACCTTACGTACGACATGATCAATCGGTTCATTAGCAACCGGTCATTTGATTAGGGAAGATGGATGGCGTTGCGTAAGCTGGTGTGATACAAGGGTGGGTGTCAGTTTTATGGGTTGACGAGCGATTTATTTACGAGCAATAACTTGGATTGTAGTCAGTCTGGGTACGTCCAGATTGGAGAAAAGATAACAGGGTGTGTCATAACGATTCAGTTTATAGTCAAATCATAGCATCATAGTGGTGTCTCTTGGTTTCTGTAGTGTCCTTAGTGGGCTTCAACCACCCTGTATTTCGGGGTGAATTGGACAAACTTAGGAGTGTACCAAATTCAATGTTGTGTAAGTGCATATGACTAGAAAATAACAAAAAAATATTGTGAAATGAATAAAATTGTTATTCAACTTCAAATAACTAATCTGATATTTGCGGTATTGCAATAATTATGCATTTCGAATACAGTATGTTGCAACAATATGACTCTGTTTAGGTTCCTTTTGATTCTTTGTATACCAAAACTTACATGGTGAATCCCGGATGACCAATTGTTACTCCATGAACAAAATATTCCAAAAATTCGATGCAATTTCTCCAGTTAAAGTAATAAAAGCGAGGAAGGGTGGGTATATCCTCTATTTTTTTCCTAATGATGACTAATAGCTTTATTCCATGACGTGAAAATTTACTGTAGCGAGGACCACACCCACTTACATAACTATTGACGTGAACGAATAAATTGGCATCAATCAATTTATGAGTGAGAGTGATCACAGGCTGCAATCTCCCAGTTTTCCTTTGACTGTGTGGGTTTAACGAGGATTTTTTAAATTGATCCTAAACATAAAAAATATTTTTTATTGGGTGCTAATAATAATTTGTTTAAAATTATTGCTGGTACTACTATTTGGTATAAATCATTTTAAATATAAAAATGCACTGCATGAGTTATTGGCTGTGAATAAGGCAAGCAAAAGTACTTCTGAGAATCTCGAGCCAAATAAGTATGTTAAAATATATGGTTATGGTAAAACACAAACACTATACTTTGATATCTTATTAGTACGTAAATCCCATTAAGAAATAACAACTTGAAATACAATGTATTATCTCCCAACCATTTAGTAAACGTATAATCTTGTGCAAATTCAATTATATCTGATGCCGGAATGGCGAAGGATGCGAAATGGCATCTGGGCAATAAGGTAAATGACTTTTTGTCACGAAACAAGGTATGGTAACGAGCCCACCTGGTTATCCCGGCAATGAAAAAAAACAGCGTAAAACTCCTATTATGAGAAATCTTTTCAAGGCCTCTGTCACACTATTTTTTTTTGTTATCCAACAATCCCCCTCGTTTCCGTCGAAAATGCCTCTTCCTTCCCTACCTCAAGGCCTGGAGCAAACAAACGCTGACCATGGGACGAGGCTGTTAAAAAATTTTCCGTTTTAAAAAATGTGCATAACTTAGGCATTCATTAGTGTACTTCCAAGGTTCGTTCACCCTCCGGGCAGCAGCTTCACACAGCAAAAGGATCTGCTTCGAGATACACCTTCTTGTCGGATTTTTGGAAAAGATGAAGCACAGTGTGGTTCAACTTTTGGTGATTGTGTTAGTAGCAGACATGTGCAACTCCAGAGAAGGTCCCAGAATAATATCCAGCAAAGTGGGTGACCCTCTGTATTTGACCCCTCTGATTGACAAGAAGGATTTGGACAAGGCTCGTAACCTGTCGGCGGTCACAGGTTTTATCGACGATGGTGTCCCCAGCTACTCTGGTTACTTGACTGTCAACAAGACGTACAGGTCGAACCTCTTCTTTTGGTACTTTCCAGCTCAGGTAAGCGCACTTGATTTATAATTAGGATAGGTCATGCAAATGTGTGTTTTATTTTGCATGTCCAGAAGGCTGAAAAGGCGCCATTAATATTGTGGCTCTCAGGAGGTCCTGGGGCCACCAGCATGTTTGCGGTTTTCGTTCAGAATGGACCATATTACATCAACGAAAATGGAAGGTTACGTTTCAGGCAGCATACTTGGACAGCCAATTATTCAATGTTGTACGTCGATCAGCCGGTGGGAACAGGTGAATTTTTTAAAGATTAAAGAAGTTACAAAGCAGAATGTTCAACAAGTCATAGAGATGTGCTAAAACATAATTTTTAAAGATTCTAATTATTAAACAATAAGAATAAAATGCCTTCTCTGTCAGTCTATTTTGTTTGAAAATTGACCTTATCTTGGACATTTGTGTCAAGAGCATTCATTTGAGACCAAACTGTGACTTTGATCGGTCAGAACTTTCATAATGTATATTAAAATTACAGGACACAATTTGTTCAGAATGGATTATATTTCAGGGTTTAGTTTCACAAACCATGAAAAAGGGTATGCACGGAATCAAACAGATGTTACAAGGGATTTGTACAACGCACTTGTCCAGTTTCTCACTTTATTTCCTGAAGAGCAAAGCAGTGATATTTACATAGCTGGAGATTCATATGCAGGTAATCTGTTTGGCAATCTTTGTTATTCTGCAGATTTCAAACATGTGATTGATTTTCTGCAGGGAAGTACGTACCCAACATTGCCCACAAAATATTTACGGAAGCAAAGCGATCACCGGTAAAAATAAAATTGAAAGGTGATATCTGCCACGTTTTTCGATTGGTTATTTTTAGAAGTATTAATTTTGAATTATTTTCAGCCTTAATGATAGGAAACGGTCTGACAGACCCTGTATCTAATTTACGCTACGGCGACTTCTTGTACTACTTGGGTCTTCTGGATGAGAAGACAAGAGACCACTTCAAAGAGCGCGAAAAGGTGGCCGAGAATCTTATCAACAAACAAGAATTCACAAAAGCTCTGAAGGTCAGTAGTTCCACTCCTTGTTTTTGTTGTGGCCTAAAGTCCACGAAATTCAAGGCTGAATATTATTTTTGTTCATATAAATAGCCAATATGCTAACTAATCGGCTTGTTTTGAAAAAAAAACATCTGACAATAATACAAAATAAATAAATATTTATATTTTTATTAATAACAAAGACGAAATGAAATTTCATAAATTATGCAAACGAATGATTGTTGTAATTAATCAGGTGATCGACGAGCTTGTTCCTGGTGACCTGTCTCCTTATTCGACCGCCTTTGAAAACGTGACCGGTCTGACCCGATCCATCATCAACTTCATGCGCGATTCGACCCCCGAGTACTGGAAGTACTTTGTGAGTTACGTCAATTCCGCTCACAGTCGGAAAGCCCTGCACGTTGGGTCCACCAGACTTCTATCCTGGAATAGAAAAGTGTTTGAGGAGATGGAAGGCGACATAATGCATTCGGCCAAACCATTGGTGGAGGAGATTCTTCAGAGAGGAACTAGAGTCCTCTACTTCCATGGACTAATGGACATCCTTATCCCTTATGCCGGAGCTCAGACATTTTACAGGTCACTCAAGTGGGACGGGGCTCAGGAGTATCTGAAGGATCAGAGGCAGATATGGAAGGTCGGAGGTCGAGTCGCTGGGTTTGTCAGGGAGAGCAGGAATTTCGTGGAGGTTGCGGTCAGGAATGCAGGACACTTGGTCCTGTGCGATCAGCCATTACGAGCATTGGATTTGGTCAACAAGTTTATCAGTGGAGTTCATATTGGAGAATTGTGAAATCAGTCTGAATTAAATAGATTTTTATAGTGTACTGGCTTCATTTCCTACTGTAAGTGCCAGAGTTTGAAAAGGTGGAGCCTTCAGTGATTGCGAAAGGAAGGCTGAAACTGGATTAGATTCGGGATAATCTTGTGTGATTCCGGGTTGTCTCGTCGTTGTCTCACATCCTTCCTGGAAACTCCGATGTGACGATACACCCCCGCTTTATTATGTTCAAACAAAATGGTATTTCCGGACACAACTGCTTCCGCATCCAGATAGTCAGAGCATTTACCGATGTTGTCGTGTGACCAAGGCACACGCCAAATACATTATGTCGCATTAGGTTGTATGTAGCTCCAGTTCAAAAGGACCACTTTCAAATTTTCAGCACGTAAACATACAAAAATGGCGCACGCATAAATTCAGTGTAATCTCAAATAGATCTATAGGAGAGCAAAATTGTGTAAAAATAATAAACAAGTAGACATACACCCTGATATAATTGGTTCGTAATTTGCAATCAATCACTACTAATGGCTTGTAGCATATACGAGTACGTATACCAAAGATTAACACTTCCTGTCATGTTATGTTTTTATGACATTGCCCTTGGTGTATTTCCTAGTAGTTATCTAACTTACCATACATATTCCATGGAGTGTTTTGGTAATTAGCATATATATCGAACAGCTCTCTGTGTACTAATAACGTTTCATTACGTCCTTTTCATCTTCACGGCAGCATACTGGTCGATGCAGGTAATATGAATTGTATTAGTCATACTGTAGTATTATGTATGTATTATTTTTTGTTGCCTCTTACAGGCTCTAATGACAAATAAGCCTTTAGTCAATTTTCTATAGTATATAGATAGGATACTGAACAATTTCAGCTAGTCTCACATATCATCCCGGATGCTGCGCCTAATCTACTTAGTGATTGTTCTGGTTGGTCAGATCTCATCTCAACACCATGCTAATGATGTTAAGGATGACCCTGACCCAGGACAAGCTCTCTTCTTAACTCCTTATATCGAAGAGAATCGCATAGAAGAGGCTCTAGAAAGAGCTCACGTACACGGAATAAGCGATGACGTCGTCAGCTACTCCGGATTCATTACTGTCAACAAAAATTACAACTCAAACTTATTTTTCTGGTTTTTCCCAGCAATGGTAGGCTACCGTACAAATATTAAACATTTTATTACGTGATTTCTGATTTTAAAGTTGATGTGTTTTTCGACAGGAAGTAGAAATAGAAAAGGCTCCTGTAATAGCTTATCTGAATAGTGGACCTGGTTTGTCCTCAGTGAATACACTTTTTACCGAAAACGGACCATTCATGATCGACGAGCATCAGCAAATGAGTCGACGGGAAGACACCTGGACAAAGTATCACTCGGTCATTTACATTGACTCTCCAGTAGGAGTTGGTAAGTATAGCATGTCTTCGCATGTGAACTACTGGACACTGAACATATGATTTTTGCAGGATTCAGTTTCACGGACAGTAATCAGGGATTTCCAAGAAACGAGAGCCAAGTATCCAAAGATCTGCATATCTTCTTGGTGCAATTTTTCACAATGTTTTCAAATTTACAAAGCAACGATTTTTATATTGCAGGAGAGTCTTATGGAGGTATGTAAATTATGCATCATATTTGGCATTACCTGACCTTATAATATTGTGCAATATGTGTTTCAGGGAAATATGCTCCTAGCCTAGCATGGAAAATACATTTTGAAAATCAGAAGTCTAGCACACGCATCAATTTAAAGGGTATGCTTATTCCTCTCGTTTCAAGGCGAATCGCACAATAGAGCACAACTGATGCAAGATTGAAACTTGTTTTTCAGGCGTTACGATAGGAAATGGATTCACCCATCCGCAATACCACATAGACCGAACAGAATTGCTCTTCCAGCTAGGTCTTGTCGACATACGAAGCAAATATTATCTTGCCCAGAATGTCAAGCAAGTGCAGGACTTAATTTTGGAAGAAAAGTGGGATGAAGCAATGAAGGTATGGTGTATGAAGGATGAAGCACTGTCGTAGACTGAAACAGGAAAGTCCGTCTCTACCGCTGAGTCATTATGTTTCGCAAAAGAATTTCGCAATGAATAAGTTTTTGTTATAATGGGCGGAAATGCAATTAAAATCATCTATTGAAACAACAAAGCAAAGGTTCAGTCGTGAACAAATTAGAAGCAGGTTTCACTTTATTTGATTCATCTACATTGATATGTTTCTCTATCTGTCCTTTTCAGAGCTTCTTTGAATACCTAGGCAACATGGGCAACGCAACTGATTATCATTTTTGGTACAACGTATTGTACCCAGAAGCGCCTGATGTCTACTTCTACTATATCGATTATGTTTCCAGCAACTCTGTCAAGAAGAAAGTGCATGTCGGGCACGTCTCCTTCAACCATTTCTCATCAGATGTATAATGCTCAAATATTTAGCCTCCTTTTACTGGATTTGAAGTTTTGTGTTTCTATTGGTTCCAGGTGTACGAATCTCTCTGGCAGGATTTCATGAAGTCTGCAAAACCCGAGGTGGAATTCCTCCTTCAAAACGGGTACTTCGTCCTGTTTTACAACGGATTGCTGGACCTCTGCGTACCGTACGCCTCGACTGCTCGTCTTATGAACGAGCTGGAATGGGAAGGGTCCAAGGATTTCCAGGAAGCCAAGAGACTATTTTGGCATGTGGATGGAGAGTTGGCAGGATACATTCAGGAAGGACACAATCTCGTATTCATTGGGGTGAGAAATGCAGGTCACATGGTGCCATTCGATCAGCCTAAGGTGGCCGAAAGGCTGATTCGAGAGTTTGTATCAGGACGAATAACTTCCCAGTGATGGTAAATTAAATATGTCTCGTGACATAAAAATACAGACGGACGGTTATTATTATTTTGAGTAAAACCTTGACGGATACCTTCTGAGGATGAAGTCAGTTTCCTGCAGTTTGAAAGAAGAATGTGCCAGAGGGGAAAGGATTTACGTTTAAACACCTACACGTGACCGTATGCAGGGTAAAACGTCCTGGACTTACTTCAACTACAGTATTGTCCCTCTTCTGCAGCTGTACAGTATAATTCTACGCCAACCAGCAAGGTTGTGCATACTTTTGATGATGGGCAATAAAGTAATGCAGGCCATTGCCACTATTCGCTGTTGATCTGTTGTTGCCTTTTTCCTGTACCATGACGCATTATTACACAGGCGCTTGAAAAGATAGCGCAAGTGGTGAAAATGATGCGAATACCACAATACTAGTCACCATCACAAACTGTTGAGAGGGTGATAGAATGATGTCCGAAGGCATGTTGGGAACCCTTAAAAGTAAGCAACCTGCTGATCAATATTTTATAGTTAATATGTGCTTTGTTTTTACTCGAAATTGAGGACTATTCCACTTGAAAACTTTCATTCCCTCCTAATCAATTCATAATATAACTCAAAATATTATTATCAGGTGTAATGTTTCGATAATTACAGATTTATTATTGAAGTCAGTCATTTAAAAGTGCGAACTTGCTTAACAAGTCAATTATAATACTTCCGATATAAGCCTCTGTGATCCCTGCTGTTGGATTACTTCACTCTTATCTTATGTGAAACACATGCCGGAACACTTGTTAATTGATATTTACGGAGGCACTTCCTCTCTACAATACTACAAATCACATCATTACTACAACCCTACTGCAGCTGTTGGTAAAATGAGTATTTACTGGTATTGAGAATAACAATAGAGCAGCCGGTATGACGATTTTGTTGTTTCTCTATGGCTGTCATTTGCCTGAGGCAAAGGCTTCACAGCTATACACTCTTAGCCTGATCACGTTTATTTTGGAATTACAAATGACATTTTTATACGTCAAAATGCCTTTTACGTGCCTTGGTCACGTATATTATAACGTGACTGGTCTAAGAGTGTATTATAAGATCAAACAAGTTGGAGTTACAATAAGAGAGTGTTATATTTTCAGCTTACGTCGAATAATACTTATCCATCTATACCATGGTTCTACAACGAGTGTACGTAGTGATTCTCTTGGCCTTTCCAATCGTGTCTCCACACCACAAAAATGACGTGAAGGATGACCCACACCCAGGACAGGCTCTCTTTTTAACTTCCTTTATCGAGGAGAACCGCATAGAAGAGGCCCGAGAACAATCCCGAGTGCACGGAATATTCGATGACATTGTCAGCTACTCTGGATTCCTGACTGTCAACAAGAAATACAACTCAAACATGTTTTTCTGGTTTTTCCCAGCAATGGCACGTATGCAAAATACAGAGTATATAATGTTTCATAATTATTCAGACAAACTTGTAGGGTAAGCTATTGGGCATTATGAAGAGGTGTCACTGAGTCTCTGCATGCATACAGTGTTGTAATTTGCATTACCCAAAAAGTGTTTCTTGTACGACCTCCTTTGTCGAGGATACAACCTATGATACTTCCATCCTCTCGACAACGGCATGATTTGACAATGCCAAAGAACCTTGCAAAGAACTCATCTGTTGGTGCTTAGTAAGTCACCCTATGAGTCTGTCTGAATCGTTACAAAACGCCCTGAATGTTACTAGAACATATCTCCACACTCTTTTACTCAGGAGGTAGAAGTAGAAAAGGCTGCAATTATAGTTTATCTGAATGGCGGCCCGGGATTTTCCTCAATGAACACAATATTTACTGAAAATGGACCCTTCATGGTGAACAAGCATCAGCAAATGAGTAGAAGGGAAGACACTTGGGCGAAATATCATTCAATCATTTACATTGACTCGCCAGTGGGAGCTGGTAAGTAATATTTATTGTAACCATTTTGTAAAAGGTATTGTACAGTTGATGTAGAGTTGAACTGACTTTTTGGAGACATCTTTTTCAGGATACAGTTTCACAGAACATGATGAGGGCTACCCAAAAAATCAGAGAGGAGTGGCAAACGATTTATATGCATTCCTTGTACAATTTTGTACCATATTTTCGGAATTGCAGAGAAATGAATTTTATGTGGCTGGAGAATCATATGGAGGCAAGTAAAACAGTGCAAAAATGTGTCCCTTATACCAGTATTGTTGTACTCATTGGTTGCACTATTTACAAGGTCTGCTGCTCATGCTTTTCAGGAAAATATGCTCCTAGCTTAGCCAAGAAGATACATGATGAGAATCAGAAGTCGGATTTCAATACTATAAATTTGAAGGGTATAGTGCTTATGACACGTATTTCAGTTTTTTTATCAAGCGGTATGGTCACTGTTTAAAGTTTAAAATACTTATTTCATATCAGGATTAGATGACTTGTGAACATAAAGCTTTCTTTTTTCCTTTTCATGGTAGGCTACTATCAAAATAATTGGTGGCAAAATAGGATGATAATTTATATTTCAGGAATTACCATTGGGAATGGTTTCACACATCCACTGTACCACGTAGACCGCGTAGATATATTTTACCAGTTGGGACTTATTGGAATAAATAACAAAAGCAACCACGAAGAAAATGTCAAACAATTGCAAGGCTTGATTTTGGAAGATAGTTGGGATGACGCCATGACGGTAAGGCGGTTTATAACAGCACTTTGCAACATTAAAAGTTGCTACTTCAAATTCCGAAAACAATCTATCGTGACTGTTATTTATGCCTTTTCAGAGTTTCTTTGGCTGCACAGAAGACTTGTGCAGAGAGAGTGGTTATAGCTATTTGTATAACCTTCTGGATTCAGAGCCACCTCAAGAACATTATTACCATATAGATTTTTTGTCAAGTAACGCCGTGAAAAAAATGTTGCATGCTGGACATACCTCCTTTTTCTACCACTCAGGAAAGGTAATTCAACGAGTATCACTTATCTTCAGTTTCGTAAATAAATTGTACTTCTATTGGTTCCAGGTATACGAGTTTCTCTGGCAGGATTTCTTGAAATCTGCGAAACCCGAAGTAGAATTCCTACTTCAGAACGGGTACCGTGTTCTGTTCTACAATGGATTGCTGGACCTCTGCGTACCGTATGCTTCGACGGTTCGTCTTCTCGACGAGTTGGAATGGGAAGGGTCCAAGGAGTTCCAAAAAGCCAGGAGACGATTTTGGCACGTCGATGGGGAGTTGGCAGGATATGTTCAGGAAGGACAAAACCTGATGTTTGTTGGTGTGCGAAACGCAGGTCACATGGTGCCATACGAACAGCCTAAGGTGGCCGAAAGGTTGATTCGAGAGTTTGTATCCGGACGAATAACGTCTCATTGACATCAAAATAAATGCGTCTGGTGGCACAACAATATATTTACCCACTCTATTTTTATTACGTAACGTAAAATATAGCTCCTCTATGTATGCAATAAGTGTGACGAATAATAATTACAGTAGCCTCTCCGCTTTACCACTGGGTTAGGTACACCAATAAAACAAGGTCGTAAAATGGACAGTAAAAAGGGAGCTACCTCTATAGTGCAACGCTGACAAGATTCCACAGGAAAACATTGAGGTATTTTACTTTTCATTCATAATTTATTGCAGGCAGCATAGAATGGACTTCCAGTCAATCATGTTGCAGGGTACAGTCCACAGTAGTTATCTTGCATGAAACTCATGTCATAAGGTTAGTTAATATTTTTCGAAGTACAACCTGTGGTATCATACCAGTCTCCTACACTACACCTCCACAGCTGGTGCTGTTAGCTCAGTGAGTATTGGCTCGCAGCGTATCATACTAGACTACTAGAGTGTAGAGGTGTTACCTGGGTGCAACCATTTTACGCCGGTGATAGGTTCCAGCAATACAGAAGCTGCGCAAAGTGAATTTATTATAGTAAAACAACTCAAAATTATATGGTAAGAAAATGAGACAGGATCCAATATTTTCGTGTATAAGTCATCCAGGCCCTCGGTTGAACCGCTTAAATACATAAAGCCCATGTTGGCCGAACTGTTGCATTTATGATGTGTTGCTAAGATGACTTCAATTTTAATGTGTTTGAAAAATTCTCCGGTTTACATCTGGTCGTTTCTCGCTTGATGTCTCTCAGGAAAAAAAAAACCCATGAGCTGATATGCTGCAAGGAGCGTAATGTTTCATAATACGTGTAGAACCCTAACAGACTCTTCTTCTTTCTTGTACTGTATCATCAAAAGAACTATTCTACTCTTGCACCATGCTAATTTTGAGATATTTTGCAAATGTGAAAATGGAAGATCGAATAATATAGAGATAGACTATACTGCATGCACCTGCGATGGTATGTACTCATGCAATTGGAAGCTTGGAATGTGCATCTGTTGCATAGCCTCGCGTCTTGCCTGACGTGCGCAGGTGCAGGTTTTGACGTGTGCTTAGTTTCATATACGTAGATAGCTGATTAATATGCTATATGTTCTGCGTTGGTTGAAGGTGAGTGAGGTTAGATTAGTCATATTCAGGTGAGTATTGGTAAGATGTAATCGAAGTTGTACCTGAAAAATATACAGTATAGGCCTATATAGTGTTCACAAGACGTTACATACGTATATACAATGATGCACTAAATGCCCTGCATTACTATGGAATGGCATATAATGTTCATTTTTAGTACAAATATTAACTTGGAAGTTATGCGAGTTATGACCCATCCTGCATACAGTGTGAATACTTGGATTTATGTTGACATGATTGTGTGCTGAACTTTATGAGATTTATAACATGTAATAATGACGCATAAGATAATTATAATGACATTAATGAGATGAAAATACCCCCAAGAATTTAGTTCGTCAGCGATTTAAGTCCCTAATCTTGTCTGGAGCAGACCAAAACATGGAAGCGATGACCGCCATGTTAGTCCAGTTATCCGACACAACGACCTTCACGTACTTCATAAGTCAAGGCCACACACGCATCCTTACACCACCATTACAAAGGCAATAAATCATGTAGGGGCAAACTTAACGAGGCATTTAAAAACGATAATGTAATCGGATTTCTCCCAACAATAACAATAATTTCCTGCACATTGCCTAATAAAATATGGTAGTATGATACATGTTATTGTGTTCAATACTCTAGAACATGCAGGAGGTCCTGCTATTGTGCGTTTAAAAGTCAGATTTTGAGGCTATTGTTGCAGCAGGGGCGTTGGAATCTTATCGGCCTCTCTCGTAAAGGCAATCCAGTCAACGTCTGCGCTGACCATCAAAGGAATGCTAAACATTTTGTCCGATATAGTCGTACGAAAAACATCACATCAGTCAGTAAACAGCCGGTGGACATGCCTCCTTCATGCATGCAAGTACCACGTACAATGCTCTGGGAGTCTGCACTTAGGGAGCCCATTGTGTGTACCGCAATTGCATAATGTCACTGCTTGTTGCAGATGCGACGCAAACATTTAACGGACACAGCTCGGATCGAACATGACTTACGGATCTTTCGCCCTCTTGGACTATGTGGTGTTCGTGGGAACCATTGTGTTGTCTCTGGCCATTGGATTGTACTATGCATGTTTCGTGGACCAAAAGACCAACAAGGACTTCCTCCTCGGAGGAAGGAAGATGAAAGTGTTCCCCATCTCCATATCTCTACTAGCAACATACATGTCTGCAGTGCTCGTATTGGGTAAGAACATGCTCGACATTTTTTGTGCAGAATATTTGTCATTGTGCCTCGAAAATTGGTGCCTCATCCTCTACATGAAGTGATCCTCATTAATTATTATGAAACACATTGTGATTCAAGAAGACATCAATTCCATGTGGCACAGAAGCGAAATTATTATTTTGAATGTGTACTACCTGATATAATAATACAAATATTTAACAGGCTATGCGTCAGAAATGTACAGCTATGGCACACTACAATCTGAAGTGATAGTCAGCTTTGCAGTGTGGGTTCCTCTGGGCGGGTTGATGTTCCTGCCGATATTTTACCAGCTGAAGCTAACTAGTGTGTACGAGGTGAGTTGTCCCTTTCTGTCCGATTACGCAATATTCACGTGCTTTTATTTGCAGTACTTAGAATTAAGATTCAAGTCCATCTGGGTTCGATGGCTGGCTGCGATCACTTTTATAGTCCAAATAGTTTTGTACCTGGGGATAGTGCTGTTTGCTCCTTCGTTAGCGCTCGACAGCATTTTGGACTTTCCAGTGTGGGCGTCCATTCTGTGTGTAGGCGGCTCTGCTACTATTTACACAGCACTGGTATGTCGCATCAACACACGTGTCAAATAGCATCATAAATTTTGTGACCATTACATTAAAATGTGTAGGGTGGAATAAGAGCCGTTGTGTGGACGGATGTGTTCCAAGTGTTTATGTACCTGGCAGGCCTGCTGGCCATTGTCATCAAGGGCAGCAGCATTGTGGGCGGGTTGGACGTCGCCATTGACATCGCCAACCGGCATGGACGTATCCGGTTCTTAAGGCAAGTTCCGTTATACTATATGGCGTGTTTGACAATAACTCAGATTTCCGGCCTATTTGCTGTGCAGTTTCGACCCCAGCCCGTTCTCAAGAGTGACCAGTCTATCAGTCTTTTTTGGCCAGGGATTCCTATGGGTCAGTGCTTACGTTTGCCATCAGACGCAGGTTCAACGGTATTGCAGCATGGGATCTCTAAGAGATGCCTTCAAGTTAGTGACATTTGCCTGGATTTACACTGAAAAATGGTATATAGTTTCCATATTTTATTAATATTAATAACTGTCATTTCAGATCTCTATTTCTGAATGTCCCGTTAATTGCTTTCACAATTGGCGCGGCAACATTGTCCGGAATAGTAATTTACGCCAATTATGCCACTTGCGACGTTGTAAGTGCGGGCGTTATCAATAAAAGCGATCAAATTGCGCCGTTTTTTGTGGTGGACCACCTGTCAGTCATACCGGGTATGGTCGGTCTCTTCGTGGCGTGTCTTTTCAGCGGTTCTCTAAGGTAATTATGGTTACGTACAGTGTGCGCACGTGCTTTTTTCACATAGCATTAACCAAAGCACATGCTATACAAGTATTCCAGCTGTTTATCCACTTTTTGTCATGTCGTGATGTCATTCCGGAAGCTACACCGGATCATACACGCAGCATTAAATTACACGCACTCCATGTATTTACAGTACTGTGTCTTCCGGGCTCAGCTCGTTGGCTGCAGTCACATGGGAAGATTTTTTAAGCAAAATATATTACTTCAGGAAGATGTCAGCTGAAAAGCAAGCCAGCATCACTAAAATATTGGGTAGTTAATATTGTTTTGAAATTTTTTTTTGTCAGGTTCTATTTTACTAACATATCTCTGTCATTCCAGCACTGATGTATGGGATCGTGTGCATCTGTATGGCGTTTGTGGCCCAGAAATTGGGAGGAATACTTGCAGCATCTCTTACTGTTAATGGAACAGTGTCTGGACCTCTACTCGGCGTCTTTATCTTAGGAGCACTCTTGCCCTTCACCAACAGTAAGGCAAGTACTGGTAATTCTAATACGTGTACTGCATTTTCGTACAGTTCACCTTGCAGTTGTTTAGGTGAATAACTTCGGAGTTGTAACAAATATGTTCATCATGAAGGTGTCACAGGGTTCATTTACGTGCACACTGGTATTTACGATGTTGGATGTTAATGTTGATATTTTCATCTTGTTATTGCAGACGGTAAATTCAATTGTAATTTTCATTCGTTGATTGTCGAAATGTTTCTGAGTTCACACACTACTTGTTCGCATAGGGAGCCATCACAGGAATGCTAGCAGGACACTCCCTAACTTTGTGGATCAGTGTCGGTGCGCTTGTAAACGACGTCAAGGAAAAGCCACTGCCTGTTGACGTTAGCAACTGCAGCGCATATTTGTCTTCTCGCAATTTCACATCGATGTTATCACCGGCTTTTAGTAATGTAACGACAACACCTTCACCTGCGTCGGAGTAAGTCATGTGTTTGTATAATAATGACTCAATATTTTTACTCAAACACTGCCTTTCCAGTGACTGGATGCTACAGATGTACCGCATATCATTTCTACTCTATCCGCTAATCGGTTGTTTAACCACAGTTATTGTGGGTGTAATAGTCAGCTTGTTCACTGGTAAATATGACTACACTGCACTGCCAAGATTAGACAAGCCACGTTTCATGCGCATTTTTTCAGGGCCAATGGAAGTAAATAAGGAAATGGAGCCGTATGTCAGTGCTCCTATTCTCAAACTGATCCGACTAGTGAGACCAGAGAGAGCAGCCGAGGACATGTACAACTTCGACAATCACGCATTTACTAGTCACGAAAAGAATCTCAGCGAAGAAAATGGAGACGTTACGAGACTTTGATAGGAAAAATATTTTATCCACCTGTGGAGGCAGCTCCTTTGCAGACAGGGACATTTTATCAGACAGAGTAGCCTTGAAGTCAAGACTACTCTGTCTGATCAAATGTGGCTCCTGAGCTGCACATACCACCACGATAATAATCTGTGGTCCTGGTCAATTAGGCAGGGGTTAACCGTGGCACCTGAACGTCCGCAAAATCACTCATAATGTAGTTTCATTTTCTCATGGTTAATAAATAATTGTTGTTGTGAAAAAAAGCATTTATACATCTCCCTATGTTGTCAAAACATGATTGTCGATGATACAGACGCGTATAATTTCCTCTGGCTGAAGATATTGCGCAATTGAATGAAATCCGGATGCAAACTATCTAATGCCATGTATGCCTAACTTTGCCTGGTAATCTGTAACAGTGTCCTTGTAAATTAAACAAAAATGGTAGATTCGGTCATGCTAAAATCATTGCCCGTTTTGATCTGTTCACGAGAACTTGAGACGAGCTCTGCACTTTACAAATATTCAGGTAAATAATTTCAGTAATTTAATTTTTCCTCGTGAAACTTGCTAACTGTTACTTTCTTGTAATAATTAAAGCATGCTGCTTTATGCTGCCATTTTACTGGCAGCTTCGAATTTTGGGGTCGAATGTCGAAACCTAATTTTGTCTCCCATAATTCAAAATGGGAGAATTGACGAAGCTCGAGAAATGGCACAAGTTCGAGGCCTTCACGACAGCATCACTAGTTATTCAGGATACCTGACCGTCAACGCCGAGTTCAACTCCAACATGTTATTTTGGTTTTTTCCAGCCCAAGTATACTTTATTTACCTCATTCATACTGCATTCATAGTTGGATTTTGAGTTGTGCAGTACATCGCACTTTGTATTATAACGACTGCTGGAGCTTTTCTTATAGATAGATCCAGCATCAGCTCCTCTAATTCTTTACCTAAATGGAGGCCCAGGTTTGTCTTCACTTATGTCTCTTTTCGTGGAAAATGGACCTTTCCTAGTGGACAAAGAGGGAAACTTACACGAACGAGACCACACCTGGACAAAGTCGAGTTCTGTCCTCTACATTGATAATCCTGTGGGTGCAGGTAACAGACCACCTTCATCACACACAGTTGACACACAAACATGATTCAATATACAGTTTAACCCTTTCATTCCCACCGTTGCCATATGGCAACAATTAATCTGGCGGCAAAGCGTTCGCATGCAGAAGGCAAACTTTGTGGGTCAAACTTCTTGTGCCATCTAGTGGATGGTGACTCAGCACCCACAAAGTCGGATTGTTATATTTTGCTCGCGCCCTTGAACGGCAAACAACCCCCCACCCGGCGGCATAATTACAGGGTGTCCCATAAGTCTGGACGCTTAGGAATTTCTCATAGTGCAGTGTTTTAGTATTATTTTGCAACCATCGTAACAATTTTATAGTGATTTTAAAATTTTAAATTAATTTAATTGCATTTAAAGTTAATGGCATTTAATTTTTTTCTGGAACACCCTGTAGGTGAACGTTTTTGGCATTTTTACATTTCAAAGGACCACCACGAGTAAAAATGATAAATATTGAAGCATATTGTTTTTCATTATATCACTCCTACTACAAATTTTTTTCAAAAAAAAAAGAAACGGCCCAAAAAATTCAGGAATGAAAGGGTTAACGCCGTCACTTCCTATCTCTATACTATGAATAAATTCTAATATTTTGCGTGTAAATTTTTAGGACTTAGTTACACCGATAAAGAGGAAGGGTATGCGAGGAGTCAACAAGATGTAGCTAGAGATTTATACAGCGCTCTCCTACAGTTCTTCCAAATGTTCCCCGAATTTCGAAGGAATGATTTTTATATTGCGGGCGAATCGTACGGAGGTAACGTAACGTAGCACTCTGTATATAAGAATTATTGAAAGCTCCTAATGACAGGTATTTCATGCAGGAAAATATGCACCATCGCTGGGAGAGAAAATTCACATGGAAAATCAAAATACGGACATGGGGTTGAATCTTAAAGGTAGGCCTGAAAGAGTGTAATATTAACCCATGAAACACAGACTGAGGTCAAAATGTGACTGTTTCAGGGCTTATCATAGGGAATGGGTATACTGATCCAGTGTCTGTATTGTGCCAAAGTGAGATGTATTTTCAACTGGGTCTGCTCAACCAGAAAATATTTGAGAAGGCCTACAGATTGGAAGAAAAACTTCGCGACGCAATTAATTCAAAAAAGTGGACTTTAGCGACTCAAGTATGTCAAAATTTTCCCATTACTCATACACCAATCAGTTTATAAAAATAGTAAGTGAGAAGCATACTCTTAGTGCAATGCATTTTAATCCTCTGCGTATTTTACTGCAGATATTTTTTCGGCGCATGCGCGTACTTAACGCCGGTACAGGGTACCGTTACGAGTATAATTTCTTGCAAACAAAACAACCCGCTGAATTTGAATATCACACACCTTTCCTACAACAGAAGAGCATTCTCGAGAGAATTCATGCAGAGGATTCGACATACTCGTCGTTTGTTGGACAGGTTTGTTATCATTTATAGGAAAGCATTAAATCTCACCTTTTGACGCACTAATTATTCAGGTGCGCCACCACCTCAGATATGATATTTATAAATCTGAAAAGCCTGCTGTGGAGCTTCTCCTGCGTAAAGGATATCGTATATTGTACTACCACGGACTGTTGGATTTTAACGTTCCTTACGCAGGACAAACGAAATTTCTGAATTCACTGAACTGGAGCGGATCCGGGGAATTCCAAGATGCTCGAAGGAGGCTTTGGATGGTGGATGGAGACATTGCAGGCTATGTGCAAGACGGCGGTAACTTGACATTTGCTGGCATACGTAAAGCCGGACACATGGTACCTTACGATCAGCCTGAACTGGCCGAATCTCTCATTCGAAAATACGTGTCTGAGGAATCCATAGTTTCGTAATGAATCTAAAATCCGGAAAGCCCCCACATTTATAGAATATTTTCAAATATCATTCTTAACTATAAAATAATATAAACAACCTTTAAGCTTTTGTACCTTTTATTTCAACTCCCGCCCATATTCATGGAGATATTTGCACAATTTCACATCGATGTTACCACCATGTGGTCTGTGCACATCATAAGTCACATTCGTCTTTTTTGCTCACTTTTACCGATGTACTGTTCCTGACACAATGTAGCTACAGTATAAATAATATTAATGATGTAACAAATGTATTTTCAGCAAACATAATTGTCCATATGTAGTATATAGACAATATAATTACGCGTGACATTAATTAGTCCACAGTGTCGTAACTTCCTTCCTTTTAAGCCATTGAGTAATAGATAAATAAAAAACCGGACGCCAATTACAAACTCGTTTGTATCTGTGTATCACGCCTGACTTTGATGATAAACTGTAAAATTGTCCTTGAAAATTAAAAATCATGCCCTACTAAAATCATAGTCCATTGTGATCAGCTCAAGTGCACTTCAGAGCAAGACCTGCACTTCACAATATTACTCAGGTAAATAAATCCAAAATGTTAATTTGTCCTCGAGAAATTTACTAACTGGTACATGCTTCTATTTCAAGCATGCTACTTTATGCTGCCATTTTACTGGCGGCTACAAACTTTGGAATAGCACGCACAAACCTCATTTTGACACCAATCATTCAAAATGGGAGAATTGACAAAGCTCGTGAAATGGCACAAGTTCGAGGGCTTCACGACAGCATCACTAGTTATTCAGGATACCTGACCGTCAACGCCGAATACAACTCCAACATGTTCTTTTGGTTTTTTCCAGCCCAAGTGCGACATTTTAATATTTTAACTGCTTTTCCTAGCTATATTCACATTTTAAGATGAGAAATTCACCAACCTTGTGTAGGCCTATATCATAACGACTTGAGATTTTTTTAAGGTAGATCCAGCATCAGCCCCTGTTATCCTTTACCTAAACGGAGGTCCCGGTTTATCGTCACTTATGGCTCTTTTCGTGGAAAATGGACCTTTCCTAGTGGACAAGGAAGGAAATTTGCACGAAAGAAAGCACACTTGGACAAAATCAAATTCTGTGCTTTACATTGACAATCCAGTGGGTGCAGGTAACATGTTTACCATAATATTACAGTGTTTGGCTGCCTGCATTATTGGAGAAAATTCAGGTTCTGATATGGTTTAATATTTTGCGTATTTCAAGGGCTTAGTTACACCGATGAAGAAGACGGGTATGCCCGTAGTCAACAAGATGTAGCTCGAGATTTATACACTGCTCTCCTGCAATTCTTTCAAATGTTCCCAGAATTTCTCAAGAATGATTTTTACATTGCGGGCGAATCGTACGGAGGTAAAGCAGCATAGCAGCAGGTAGGGTCAATATGAAAAAAAATTTATAATATTTGGCATATTTTTGTGTAGGAAAATATGTCCCATCTCTGGGGGAGAAAATTCACATGGAAAATAAAAATACTGATATGTGGATAAATCTTAAAGGTAAGCTTAAAATAGTGTAATTAACTCATCAAACACAGACGGAGGTCAACATGTTACTATTTCAGGACTTATCATAGGCAACGGATGGACTGATCCAGTGTCTCTATTGTGTCAAAGTGAGATGTATTTTCAACTGGGTCTACTCAACCAGAAAACATTTAAGGAGGCCTACAGAACGGAAGAAGAACTTCGCGATGCAATTAATTCAAACAAGTTCACTGAGGCGACTCATGTAAGCTCAAAAGTTATTACCTTGGTTATTACAGTGAACTGTTAATAGAAAGGGGAAGCGAGAACAATAAGATTGATGACATGCATTTTAATCCAATTGTTGCAGATATTTTGGCGGCTGGTGGAAGTAATGGATGGCAGTACAGGGTACCGTTACGAGTATAATTTCTTGGAAACAAAACAACCGGCTGACTTTGAGTATCACACACCTTTATTACGACAGAGGAGCATTCTCAAAAAACTTCATGCAGAGGATTCGACATACACGTCATTTTCTTTAAAGGTTAGTCGTTCTTTGTAGCATAATTAATGCATTTTTACGTATGTAACTCGCTCAATTTTCAGGTGCACCGCGAACTCAGCTCTGAATTCTTTGATTCCGCCAAACCTGCTGTGGAGCTTCTACTGCGTAAAGGATATCGTGTTTTGTACTATCACGGGCTATTGGATCTTGCCGTTCCGTACGCTGGACAAACTAAATATCTGAATTCACTGAATTGGAGCGGATCCGACCTGTTTGTAGATGCATCTAGGCGGATTTGGACCGTGGATGGAGACATTGCAGGCTACGTCCAAGACGGCGGAAATCTGTCATTTGTTGGCGTACGTAATGCAGGGCATATGGTACCTTACGAGCAGCCCAAATTGGCCGAACTTCTCATTCGAAATTTTGTGTCGGAAGAAGAAACTGCTCAGAATTTAATCTAAAATATTGAAACCCCACCACTTATCAACTGTTTTCAATATTACTTGGAATATATTAAACATATGAACGTTGTTGCGGCCTTTCCTTTCAACTGCTGTCCATATATTCAGCCGGGAACATGACATTGGCATACAAATGTGCCAGTGTCATAAATTGTTGCCTGCCAATATACCAAACATTCGACCTCATAGTTTGACCATGACTACTACGACGCCCTTATGTGACCCTCAATTTCAATAACCTCGTGCAGTTGTAATGAAGCAACCTATAAACTGTGTTGGTTCCAATGCACTTGATCCACATAAATATATAAAAGCTGCAACACAAGTGGAACTATACGGTAGTCATGTTGGGGTTCATCCTCTGGATACCATGCGTTTTCGCTGCTGACAATCCATTGCTGCTAACACCTTACATCAACTCTATCAACACTAGTGAAGCTCAGAAGCTGGCAAAGGTTGAAGGATTACCTGTGGATATCCTCAGCTATTCCGGATTCCTTAACGTCAATCCGGATTACAACTCTAACCTGTTCTTCTGGTTTTTTCCAGCAGAGGTGAGGTGTTAATCATGTAGACTGGTCAATTTTGCCATTATTCTCTCTTTTCCATATCTTTAAGTATAAACCCGAGGATGCGCCGGTGGTTCTCTGGCTATTGGGAGGTCCTGGGTCGTCCACTCACAGTTTATTCAATGAGAATGGGCCGATAGAGGTGGACGAAGTTGGTAATATCCGGAGACGTACTTTCACGTGGACATCGGCCTGCAATATGCTTTACATCGACGCACCTGCTGGAGCTGGGTTCAGCTTCACGGATAATCCCCTAGGATACTCCAAGAATCAAACGGATGTTGCGGAGGATTTGTACAATGCTGTTGGCCAGTTCTTCGACTTATTTACGGAGTACAAACAGAATGAGTTCTACGTCATGGGCGAATCGTATGCTGGTGAGTTGGAATGTCAATGCGAAAGTGACAGTTGATTTATTACTGATTGAATCCTTAGGAAAATATGCAACGGCATTATCGTACAGAATCTTTCAAGATAACAACAGCACCATCAACTACAGAGGCATGTCTAAGCTCATATTTTAACTCATAATTTCATTGAACACTTTTTGAGTTCAGATATTTAACCATTATGTGTGCTAAAGTTGAGGGGCTTAGACAAAAGCGGCCCGAGTCCAAAAAAACTCCAATTGGGATAATTCACCTGCAAGTTTGAAAGGTCATAGAAAAAAAGGAAATAATATGTCTGGATCCATATTATGTCAGATTGGCAATCATTACAGGGCAGTCTTTTTCGATGTATGGCTACTATCACAAAAAATTGATTTATTGATTTAAAAATCATGTGCCTGACACCATATCAATCCTACAAATCATGGACTTACACCATTTTTGACTGGGTGTATACAGTTGAATCAGGTTATAACAGACGTCAAGGGACCGCGGAAATCAGTATTGCTATAACCAAGGTCTGTTATAGCCGAATACACAAACCGTATGTGGAAGAATGCCGGGACCGGCCTTTCGAGCCTGTTATAGCCGAGGCTGTTATATCCGGATTAAACTGAATTTATAACATTTCCTTTGATCATTCCTCGATTGTAACAGAAATAGTTTTAGTAAAAATTAATTTAAATGAAAAATTTAAGAGAAGGAAATTTTCAGTAAAAATTGAAAATTCACAAATTCACATTTTTTTTACGTTACCCCGTGCTAGGGCCATGGGCCCTTATAGGGGGGTGGATTACCACCATTTTCCTTCAATTTTCTTATTATTTTCTTCTAACACC
>JYFJ02002389.1:0-57848 GCA_000934665.2 Catajapyx aquilonaris
ATGCCAACATTGTATAGCCATAATTATTGCAAATCGATGAGTCACTCCTACGGAAAAGTATTTCATAACCCGAGCAACGCCGGGTATCCTGCTAGTACTCACTAAAATAATGAATAGGGAGATCTGACCGGCCTCCTTTCACGTCATTCGCATTCTATGGAACTTTGAAGCATAAAGCCATATAAATAAAATCTGCAACTATACCAAGCATTATTTCCCGACGCTTTATTATTATTATTATTATTATTATTATTATTATTATTATTATTATTATTATTATTATTATTATTATTATTATGAGCATTTTGCTCCCGTATAGTTATTCCTTGCTTAAATAAGACGTCCTTTCCCGTTATTAAAAGTGACTATTATTTCTTCCTTTCTTCCTGGAACTTAGGGTGGGGATGATATACGGATCCCTGGAGGACGTGGGGACAGAATCTGACCGGCCGATATGAACAAGCTGTCGTGGGTGCCCAGTATATACCTCCAGGAGCTGGGGATGGATTGTGTGGTGGAGGGTGTGATAGTAGTTGGAACGAACCCACATGTGCATGCTGAGGGGGAAAATAAGTATAACACTTAGAAGATAGTAATAAAGCTTTTGGTGTTACCTTCATCGTCATTCTAATTAGTTGAAGATCATTACCAGGAATTTGTCCGTTCGGACCCGGCCGGCCTTATACATATACGGCCATAAAAGAGCTCATAACTTCCGTGTATACTGTATAAGCATACCCAGTTAATTAAAAACATGTCACGAGACGATAACTTCAGCAAGGAATATCATTCCATATTAAATGATTTAGAATTAAGGGAGATATTTTATTCCAATCGTTCTTATATGAACCCTGATGATACATGAGGTAATGTGTTTTTATGTTTTTCATTGGAAGTATAATAATAGTCGGAAAAGCATAAGAAAAACATGTCCTGAGGTGCATATCAGAGGTATAGTTTACAAAAACAAAACAAGAAAATATGTTACATTTGAAGAGATATTTTATTCGAATTATATTAACAGTGTTAACATAATTTATTCCTGGTAACGTACCTGCCTGCGTGCTTTTCTCTTCCAACGGATTGCAAGGCGGGCATTACACAATATTCCACAGTATCGGCAGCCGTCTTCACAGCAAAATAAGTATTATCCCACATACATGTATATCGCACGTATGATTGAGTCAGTCGAAATAAATTATTCTAGTCACCATTGTAGTTGGAAGCCTAGTCGAATATTAAAGATTCAGGATATATGTCTCACTGTATCATCAAGCTTATTGCTACAATACAGTGTACAGTATTGCAAAATTATATCTATACTGTATAAAAAACTGCTTGTTGGTGCATCAGTGTTCCTGTATGGAAATTGATGTAAACATAACCTATACCAAATGGATTTGTGTTGCCAAACCTGGATGTAATTTGCAGTTATCAGAAATGTTAATCGCAGGTATCATCATATTGAAGTGCGTTGTTTGGAATATGGAAGGATATTGCATATCACATATCATTAGTACAGGTGTGTATGTGCATTGGATGAAGATAATACTTGCTAAAAATACTGAACAGAATATTACAAGAGTACAGTATTCTACATGTGTTTGGGTTTGGGCACACATTTCTCTCAATATATTATTCAATAGTCGAATAGTGGGACAAGTACACGGGAAACTTGGTCCGTAACATTCTGTAATATTTCCCCTCCATACGTAATTATGATGGACCTTATTCATTACATGCTCAACCAGGTTTTTATCAGTTTCAGGCTGAAGCACATGCAATAAATATTGTTGATGATTAAAGATGATGAGGACCGAAGTTCGGTCTCCCGATCAGGCAAATAGATTTTCTGAGCAAATATTGTATTGCTGCGTTGCCTATTCTCTTGTGTCAGTGACAATGTAATCAGAAGTTCCAACAGAGAGTGTTTGATTAGCCCCGTTGGCTAGCAACAATCTGGCATTTACTTATATTACAGAGAGAGGGTCAGTGATGGCCTAAATTTTTTGAGTACTAATACCGAACAAGTTAGTGAAACCAATATAGCCATGACGGATTTACCGGTGAGTGACGTCACACTATGAGTACCTAACCATTAGCTAGCACCCTGATGTAACAGTTGGGATGATGTCTGTTTCAGAATCATGACAAAAATCCAGTCAAGGATAGCAAAAGGATCATCTTCTGGAAACGGCCCATTCAGTTGAGTTCGTGGTTGACTTTTTGCGAGAAAAGACAGCTGGCTAAGAAGCAGGTCAGTATTTAGAAGCTCAATTTGACATGTAAAATAGAGGTTGAAAATTTGGCTTGACTATGATTGTATGTGAATGGGCCGTGATTATTTGAAAACGGCGCTCGCATACACGCAGCGAAATATTCTGCGTGTGTCTGACAAAACCGGACAAAACCGTGGAGAAAGGGAAATTGGTCAAGTTCATGTATAAGTTGCAGGTCACAGTGCAGTAGGCCTATTATATCGCCATTGACATCGCGTCTTGACTCTGTTGCAAATAAATAATCATTTTTGACGGGCTGGGTGCAAGAGGGGCCCATCCCGCTTATAGGCCAAAAAGACGTTTTTTACTGATTTGATAGTAAATACCATATGTGAGTGACATGAAAAACCTGCTCGAGTTTGCATTGGCCCTGGCGCCATTAAAAATCATTAAGACTACCCTGATCGGCAAGATGTAAGGAGATCTTAGCGGATTTGGTAAGAATGGCACGTATCCTAACCCATTACAAGATGACTGCAGCAACTGCCTATGACCAGAATTAATGTAATATAATTAATGCATATGAATATATTAATTAATATGATTAGACTAAATATCCATCATATACTCAACAAACGATATAAAAGTTAACGCAAATAAGTGAGCTGGAATATTTAAGGCTGGGCCTATAATATTATCAGTAGCCTCAGGTAGCCTATATTTCTAAGGACCGTATTCATAATTCATTAGAATGCAATTC
Source organism: Catajapyx aquilonaris (assembly GCA_000934665.2). NCBI lineage: Eukaryota > Metazoa > Arthropoda > Diplura > Dicellurata > Japygidae > Catajapyx > Catajapyx aquilonaris. The sequence continues at coordinate 2,980 of JYFJ02002389.1, forward strand.
GCCCCCCCGAATCTACTATAGTCGAACCCCTCGCATTCAGCTGTCAAATGTTAACTCTGGAAGAATGCTTTCGATCTGATTATATTTTTCGTGTGTTATTAAAAATATATAAAAGTGGCAATTTTTCCCTTTACATCATCATTTCTCAAAATGAATGTATAGGTTGAGATGGGTCCATCTTGCACCAATTTTACAGCTGGTCAAATTCAGCAGGGGGTGGGTGGGGAGTGACCTAACCTGAGTCTTCTACAACCATGCTCCAACTCCATGTAAAAACTGGCTTCAATTTTTCTTAGCAGTTATGTATCTAGTAGTTATATAGCAGATATCTTTGGTTGTGGGCCAGTCCACCGGCGGATACTATACTGTTTCTGTGGCCCCGAATGCTCCTGTACTATTGGTGTGAAAATCAAAGCACTGACGCAAAATGCTCACTATCGACGTCTGTAATTCACGTGGCTGTTATTCTGAAGCGTTTATTTTATTTTATAGCAAGAGATGCTGGAGGAACTGAAATCTGGAAAACTGGATGCCGTCAAGCACAATTTCTCCTCCCTTGCAGGAACAAGCACTGGCAGTAGCAGCTGCTTGGAACATGGCAGTGGCAGCTGCTTGGAACATGACAGTGGCAACTGCTTGGAACATATGCCAGACACTGTCTGGACCTCGACAATTCACGAGGGAGAAAAGGATGATTGCTCCCGGACCTCCAACCCAAAGTGGACTTTTAGCATCGCCTCTGCAGAGAATACACCGTCCATAATCGACCAGGTGTGGAGGCAGGTTTCTCAGCCGAAACATAAGCGGCCGTCCACTGATGAGCCAAAGAAGGTGCCTTTCATGACAGATGCAGACGACGACGCTGAGCCCAGCAAGGAATATCGCCTACACGTCAACGGGCGAAAGAAAAGGCCGTTCCTGACAGACGATTTGGACGACGATGGGTTCGACGAGGAAGAGGACCAACACTACGACTGGGAGAAGCATAGGTGGGACCTTATCACCGTGGAAGACAGATATAGAACCTTTAGGAGGACTGGTCTATCCATCGACGAGGAAACCTTCGACGAAATGGTCCACAGGTGAGCATACTCTTGACATAACTAACTTAGGTGAATAGTGGGGAGAGAGAGAGAGAGAGAGAGAGAGAGAGAGAGAGAGAGAGAGAGAGACCTCCTTTCACGTCATCCTATGGAACGTTGAAACAGAAAGAATTAGATCATTCGATGACTTTTCTTAAATAAAATCTAACAACTTATTATTTCCCCACACTATTACTAACACGAGCAAAAGGATGGCCCAGGCGGCTGGTTGTAGACTTGGTTTATTTTGCTTTGCTTTGCTTTGTTTTATTTTGTTAGTTAGAAAATTAATATTGCAAGAGAGGCGGAAACCGAAGCCACGAGGTCTAATAAATTACTGGTTTTCATGTGTTTTGGGGTATATATATATATATATATATATATACCCACAATTATATATATATAATAATTGAGGTGGTGAAAATCAAAAACCGACAGCTCCGTCATAAACGTAACGGAGAAAAACGAGAAAAACCTACAGTTTCGCCGTATATGTCAATGTAAATTCCTGACTTTAGCGGCTATTCTCATGTACATATGTAGGGTTTTTGATACCATATTCAGGTATTATGTAGTCCATGGCATGAGGAATGCATTTCCGGCGCTAACTCATTTTTTTTTATTTTCTGGAGCTGTCGGTTTTTGATTTTCACCCCCTCAATTGTGGGTAATGCTTTCACCCCTCACGGGGTATATCGCATGAACCTTTATTTTCCAGTTTTTTCTCTTAACCCTTTAATTGATAATGTCCCTCCCTTCACTCCGGTGCAAGGAATCAAGGAAATTGGGTAGGGATAGGGATTTATCGGGGAGGGGACACGGGTGCAGGTGCAATGTCGTTAAACGGGTCATGTGCAGTCCCCCAGGAGGCTAGGTTGCCAGACACCTCCTTGGTGCAGGTCAGAGACCCTCATCCCGACGCAGGTGAAAGGAAAGTTCCCCAAGCGGGGCTCGAACCTGGGGCCTTTCACTCAGAAAGCCGAGACGTTAACATCTCGGCCACCACACCTCCCTTATTTTGGGGTATACACTATGTACAGTACTTGTATTTCACAAGTACAATATAATATTATAATCATCGCTGATTTCAGAAGCAACTATTGCATAAATTCACGTATGCACAAAATCATGATAATCACACATCGTCGGCCATAATAGACCATTTTAGAAAAACAGGAGAGCTAATAATAATAGATTTAAAATCGCAGTGTCACTGTATTAGCCAAAAAAATATATAAAAAACCTTTTTAAGAACACGCTTTATATTTCCAAGTGCACTAAAAAGTAGAAAATAATTTCTTCCTCAATCTTCAGCTTTCTCTTTTACCTTGAACTGAACCGAAGATTCATGACTTTCTTTCCATGGAATTCAGCTACTGCAGTATATTGTCTTGCTTTACTTACATTCTTATACGGCCTACATGACGAAAAATAAAGCGTGGGCACTAAAATTTTAATACTGTACATGGTTATATTTCATGCCATGGAAGTAGATAATGTGTGATTAAGTGCCCACGCTTTATTTTTCGTCCTGTAGGCCGTATAAGAATGTAAGTAAAGCAAGACAATACTGCAGTATTAGCTGAATTCCATGGAAAGAAAGTCATGAATCTTCTGTTCAGTTCAAGGTAAAAGAGAAAGCTGAAGATTGAGGGAGAAATTATTTTCTACTTTTTAGTGCACTTGGAAATATAAAGCGTGTTCTTAAAAAGGTTTTTTATATATTTTTATTTTAACTGGTTTTTAGTGATAAAGTGGAAGGAATGACAGATGGATAGTACATGGGGCGTAAGGTGAATGGTGCCAGCAGACTGTGATTTGTAATCTTTTCACTTTGTCACTAAAAAACAGTCCAGGGGTTACTCCCTCCCTGTAGTTTGGAGGAAGCGAACTGGATACTGAGAGCCAGTAACTCCAGTGACTGGCGTGGAGATAGCTAACAGACCGACTCACGTGACTACTACCGCTAGTAGGTATGGAAGTTGCAAATTCACCCATCATGTGACTACTACCGCCAGATGGTAGGGAGGTAGCGAACACACCCATTCACCTGACTGCCTCCAGATAATGGTGTGGAAGTGGCGGATCAGCCCACGGACACTACCCCTATCTTCTGGGCTTATCACCTGCCGAGGGATTACGCACCGGGTGCTCCCTTGACACCGCCACAAGACATTTCCCAGAGCATTTATGTGGCGACCCTACCGGACTAAGGCTGAACTTTATAGGTACGAAAGGGGAGGGCTACATTGGGGGGCCCAACATGGCCGCCGGCGGCCATGTTGGGCCAGCATGTAGCCCTCGAGCCCTCCCCTTTCGTACCTATAAAGTTCAGCCTTCCGGTAGGGTCGCCACATAAATGCTCTGGGAAATGTCTTGTGGCGGTGTCAAGGGAGCACCCGGTGCGTAATCCCTCGGCGCAGGGGGTGGGTGGGGAGTGACCTAACCTGAGTCTTCAATAACCATGTGGCGGATGACCCCCAAACGATGCGGTGGAAGACGAAGTGACCTCATAAACTAAAGTGACTACTACCGCCAAAAACGTTGAGGTTGCGAAGTGACCCCTAACGGTAATTGTGGAAGTTGCAAATCCACCGACTCACGACGGACTCACGTGACTATTGCTGCTAGATGGCATGGAGATTGCGAACACAGCCAATGACGTGACTACCTGACTAGGATGTAGGGGAAGTAGCGACGGAGATGTGCAGCGATGTGCGAAACTCACGTGACTACTGCCGCCGTCTGGCGTTGATGTTGCAAAGTCAGCGCTAATGTGAATACCAACCGCTAGATGGTGTGGGAAGGCGCGAAATCAGCCCTAACGTTAATACCTAGCGATAGATGGTGGGGCAATGCTACTACTGCCAGATGGGTAGCCAATCACGTGACTACCTCCCGATGATGTGGTGGAAGGAGCGTCGGAGATGTGTAGCGATGGTAGGGAGGTAGCGAACACAGGCAATCACGTGACTACCTCCCGATAGCGATGGGGACCTCACGTGACTATTGCCTCCAACTGGCGTTGATGTGGCATAGTCACCCCTAATGTGAATACCAACCGCTAGATGGTGTGGGAAGGCGCGAAATCACCCCTAACGTTAATACCTACCGATAGATGGTGGGGCAATGGCGAAGAGAGGGGTGGACAAAGCGACAAACACACAAATCTGCTCACAGACAAAGTGAAGCTAATATAAAGCGTGTAGGCTATATATCTGGCGTTGAGGTGGCGAAAGTGTGGAAGTAATGAATTTCATTGGGACAATGCATGGCAATGCATTGATTTTCTTTGTCTGAGAAAATTATTAAATTTAATTCAGTGTAATAAATTAAATGGATATTGGTATTTGGTACCAGCCACGGTCCAAGCTGTAGATCGATGAAGTGCGGCGTTGCCACGTTCATGAGGCTAGTAGTGTACAGTAAGTAGGCCTACCCGTTTTACGCCGTTCCATTTTACGCCGCTTCACATTAACGCCGGATTGAAAATGACGCCTTTAAAATTTTTAATTGAAAAATTGTAAACCATTTGACGATAGCAACACAATCTGAACATACACACATCAGTGCATCACTTCTGAGTCCAAACACACGACCGTAAATGCACTTTTTCGTTTTTCGTGGTACTTTGTGGCGGGGTCTATTGATAAGTACAGTACCGTATTGTTGAGCTGGGCCTAAGACCGCATGGGCTCGTCACTCTCCCTACGTGCTACGTCTACTGCATTTCTTGCCAAAAGAAGGGAAAAGAGGCCTCAGAACCCGATGGCCCTCAACCTGGAACCTCCCATTAAATGTGCATAATAAATGTTTCAAAGAGTCAGCATTAAAAACAGCAATTTACGTAAGTAGTGTCTGAGGGATTTTTTTTTGTGGAAATCTTGGAACCTATCTCATTTGCTTCCATTATAATTTTGTCTCGTTTTACGCCTTTTCACTTTATGCCGCATTTTGCTGGAACCAATTACCGGCGTAAAACGAGTACTATACCTTGTATATTCCGGAAAGACACCACCTTGGACAAGGGGTTGTTATTCACTAAGGGTAGTCCGTGTGGCGTGTACACTTTCGTAGGTATATAGTCCGGGGGTAGTCCGTGGTAGTCCGAGGGTAGTCCGTGTATGCAAAAAATGTAAGTGAATAACCCTTGTTTCATGTCGGTGGATATTCCCTCTTCTTATAAGGCTTCTTATAATTTTTCCTATAGTAATTCCTTGTTTAAATAAGACATCTTTTCCCGTTACAAAAAGTTTCTTTACCATGTTAAATTACAATATTATTTATTTATTCCTCTCTTCCTGGAACATAGGGTGAGGATGTCGCAACTCTAAAACGGTAGGATGAGGAACCCTGGAGGACGTCAGGACAACTCCTGACCGGCCGACATGAACAAGCTGTACCTCAAGGAGACTGGGAATGGATTGTGTGCAGGGGGGGGGGGGGGGNGGTAGGGGGTATGTGATAGTTGGAGTGAACCCATATGTGCATGAGGGGAAAATATAAGTCTGAAAATTAGAAGTAATAAAAAGCCTTTGGTATTATCTTCATCATCATTCTTATGAGCCAAGATTACCTGTCAGAGCCGATACACGCCTCATATGCAGGTGGTCATGAGTTATTGTGTGCATGATTCGGGACCTTCTTTGAACATATCTTCTCCATATGCCTATGTCAGCGTGGATTACGACTCACTGGCTATCTTCTTGAGGCAAAAGCAGAATTTCAGCACCGCGTACTGCTCCACACATGTCGATTCCATGACTCGAGAGACGACAAAATAAGGGGGGGGGGGGNGGGGGGGGGGGATGTGGTGTTTGTGCTGCCACCACACCCACATGATGCGCAGTAGACTTCTGCGCATAAGCATGCACATCCATTTTCGACAAGAGTACTTGAATATATCACCATAATGATAGTACTTCCTATAATATTTTCTCATTTAATAAATCATGGTCAGTCTTTATTGAAAGGCGCCCTTATAGATTCCCCCAAGTGGCCACACCATGCACATAGAATACTAATTAGGGAACTTCGCACATTACAAATTGATTTTCTGAATGAAACCTGGCACAATAATAGAGGCAAGTAAGTAATTCATCAAAATGCAAACCATTTCGGTTGAGCGATACAAGGTCAAAAGTTATGCCCTCTCGAAGTCATCCCTCACAGCTTATACCTAAGCGGGAAGGGTATAAATCACTGGCAGATGAAAAGAAGCATAGCAAATGAGCATTTGAAGACCTATAGTAAAAAAGGTAGTAAGTGCCATTTTGGGAGAATTCAGAAAATGATGTTTTTCTCGTGGCATCACTATGAGGTGACATAATTATGAAATAATATTCTATTGACTGCAAGGAAAACTACTACCGGTTGCTTCTGGCACTTGATGCCTATTTTACAATATTGCCCTAGACATTTACTACTGTTTTTACTTCATATCTCCATTTTCGCATTTTTGGCACTTACTACCTTTTTTACTATAGGTCTTCATTTATGCATTTTTAAAATTATGTGTTCAAAACAAAATAAGCAAATATGAATTTTAAGGTGTCGAAAACCTATATTTTCATACGCCAGTCATTCCAGGTATGTGACAAGTACTAGCTCTAACATGATGGTGACAAAAAGTTATTCTTTACATACACGTGGGTTTCCAACAAGTTTTCAACACCTTAGAATTCATATTTGCTGTCAAAAATGCAAAAGAGAGATTAGGAATGTGGTCTTTCTTATCTGAATCCCTCAGTGGACTACCCAAACCTGTGCATGTTGCCATATTGAGAGCTCTACTGATCAGAGTAATTAGCCCTTTCCAATTATGTAATAAAATGTATGGCTTTTTGAGCACAAAATCCGAAACTTCGCTCGTAAGGTAAGCAGTCCGGGATGACTTGGAGAGGTCATAAGACTCATAACTTTTAACCTTGTAGCACTCAGCCGAAACGGTTTGCATTTTGGTGACATGACTTACCTGCCTTAATATTGTGCCAAGTTTCATTCAGGAAATCCATTGACACATTCGGGAAGTTCCATTGTAAGTTTCTATGGCCAAGCTATTCACGATGACTTTTTAAAGTTTATTAGTCTGAGTTTCACTAAACGTGGGAATAGCGTATGTTGATATGTAAGGATTTTAACCCATCTTAATATTATTGTGAACTCCTTCAATATAGGAGATTTCTATAAGATTACAATGAGATAGGCATGACATCTGAAGGAATGCTCACTGAAATGCTGAAGATGACAGGTGGCTTACATGTGGAGGAGTCTTATAGCATCTACACCATGGGTGGGCAAATTTTTTTCTCCGTGGGCCGCATAGAGATTTAAACAAAAATTGACGAGCCGCATCTAACAAAAAAATTTTAACTTATAAAAAAGTTTACAATTATATATCCATCGTTTTAAATGAACTTCCATTAATCGCACAAATTCTCTGAAAATCGATAAAATTAGCTAAATATATAAATGAAAATGGCATGTATAAACAAAAAAACAATATTTTTGTGAATTTAATTAAAAAGAAAGGCACTGGCATATTGCAATTTTAATTTTTCAGCATTTTCAGGAATACCGAAATTTTTCCGCGGGCCGCACAAATTGTCTTCGCAGGCCGTAGTTTGCCCACCCCTGATCTACACGCACATCGGTATTTTGGGTCAGACTTGATAATACTATACTGTATAGCAGCACCCTTTGTGTGGCACTGACAATGTATTAATATCAGAAATGCCAACAGAGACGGTTTGAAGAATTGGCCCCGTCGGCTAGCAACACACTGGCACATAATATTATTTATTACGGAGAAAGGTTGACGTATGGGTTGACGATCAGTGGCTTAGACCCGAATGAGTGAAACCAATTAGCCATGGCGGATTTACCGGTGGGTGAGAGGTCGCACTATGAGTACCTAACCATTAGCCAAGCACCCTGATGTAACCGTCGATGATAATGTCTGTTTCAGAATCAAGACAAAAAGCCGGTCAAGGAGAGCAAACAAAAAATCCCATACTGGAGAAGGCAGCCCAAGTTGACTTTCTCTGAGAAGATTAAGTTGGCTAGGCAGAAGGTCCAGGCAGAGAAGGAGAAATACCTAGAGGAAATAGAGGATCGAGTTAGACAGGTATATTCACCCTTATATTAGTACTGACGTCGTAGTGGACAACAATGACTGTTAACAATATCAATATTCAGTATCTCAATTTGGCATGCAAAGAGAGGTTCCAAAGGTTTGTGTGTGTGAATGAGCCGCGATAATATTTTCAACGACAACGGCCCCCATTCACGAAATAATATTAGCATGATGACTGGAAAGTGGAAACACATTCCCATCTTTGCTTTTACTATTACTATAGGATACTTTTGCGACTACTAATAACAATCACCATGTATATCAGCACATCAGCAACAAGGTAATAAAGGTGAAGAGAGAAGAAAACACCAAATATAGATATATATATAGTATATAGTATATAGTATATATAGTATAGAGCCAGTATACATTAATTTATACAGTATACATTTATCCTAAGCCTATTTGACTTTATATAGTATAGACTACTTCAGAGTTATATTGGGTGGAATTTTCGTCCCACTGCAAGTTACTACTAACTTACAAGTGTCATGGGCCCATGGCCAATACTGGTAGGCCTACATCTTAGTTAGCAGTAACTAGCAGTGAGACGAAAATTCCATCCATTATTTTGAACAAAAAACTACAATATTATGCCTGTTGGTATGGCGTCAACACCCAATAAGCATGAGTGTGATCCTCCATGGTACATGCCGAAAACCACAATGGTCGTCTGAAAAATCAGATGTGGCCTAGGATGTGGCAGTGGCATGTTCCGTTTTATTGTTTGCTTCCATATTATCAGCATACAGGAAGATGCGTTTTAAACCCCACGCCGCACCGTTATGTTTGACTGAATTGCAGGAGGTGCTGGAGGAACTGGAAGGAAAGTACCTGCCTGCCTACAGAGACCCTTTCTCCCATCGTACAGGAACCAGCACTAGGAATTATTACAGATGGTTCGAAGAGATGCCAATGACTGCCGGAACGTCGACAACTCACGTGGGAGATGAGGAGGATGAGGGGGACAAGGAGGATGACTCCTCGACCGCCACTCCAAAGTGGACATTTAGTACCGCCACCACAGAGGAGGATGACTCCTCGACCGCCACTCCAAAGTGGACATATAGTACCCCCACTACAGAGGAGGATGAACCGGCCATAACGCGACAAGGGTGGCAGCCGTCTCTTCAGGTGGAATATCAGCCGTCCACTGATGGGCAAGAGAACGTGACTTTCGTGACGGATGAGTACGACGACGTTGAGACCAGTGAGGAATATCTCTCACGCATCAATGGACCACAACGAAGGACGTTCCTGACAGACGATTTAGACGATGACGTTGAGACCAGTGAGGAATATCTCTCACGCAACAATGGACCACAACTAAGGACGTTCCTGACAGACGATTTAGACGACGACGTTGAGACCAGTAAGGAATATCGCTCATGCATCAATGGACCACAACTAAGGACGTTTCTGACAGACGATTTAGACGACGATGTGTTAGACGAGCAACGGGCCCAACACTACGATTGGGAGAAGCATAGGCGGGACAATGATGAAAGCTTCGACGAAATGGTCCGCAGGTGAGCATACTCTGGACATCACTAAGTGAATGGGGGGGGGGGGGGGAATTTCCTGATCTCCTTTCACGCCATTCTATATGGAACGTTGAAGCCGGCAGAAAGTTGTTAGAACATTTGCTGCCCTTTCATAAATAAGATTTACAGATTATTGGCCGACGCTGCAGGAGGTATATGATGTACAGTACTATCCCGAGAAAAAAATATAGATGCAGCTGGTTGTAGGCCGTTTGGTTTTTTAAATTATTGCAGGAGTAGCCGTAACTGCGGCCACGAAGTACAGTATATTCACTGGTTCTCAGGTGTGACTTTGGCATACAGGGACTTTCACAAGAGTACATAACGTCATCTTTTATTTCAGAAGTAGCTAATGCAGGAATTCATGTTTGCTCAAAATTATGATAATCACATACGTATTAGCATTTTGCTCCCGTATAGTTATTCCTCGCTTAAATAAGACATCTTTTCCCGTTATTAAGAGTTACTTTACCATGCTTTAAATTCCAATTTTTTTTTCTGGAACATAGGGTGGGGATGATACGCATCCCAAATAAGATGATGGGGAGGAGGTATCCTGGAGGACGTGAGACAGAATATGACCGGAGGACATGAGCAAGATATCATGGGTGCCCAGTACCTCAAGGAGTCCGGGGCTGGATTGTGTGGAGGGTGGGGTAAGGGGGTAAGTGATAATTGGAGCGAATCCATATGTGCATGAGGGGGAACAAATAAGTTTCAAAATTAGAAGTAATAAAGCTTTCGGTACTATCTTCATCATCATTCTAATTAGCTGAAGATTACCTGCTTTTCCCTTCCACCGGATTGCAGGGCGGGCATCACATAAGTTATGCACAATTTTCCAGAGTAATAACGACAGCCGTCCTTCCATACTGAGTGAAATAAGTAATAAATAAGTACGCACTTTATATAAATAAATATAACGAAAGCGGGACCACACTCTTCAGGATTAGACTAATGCAGTATATTGCAGGAGTCATGAAGCCAAGTAACTCGAAATCTTTGCATATTGCAGTTATGAGCTAGCGTGTTTGAAGTCTTCTAAATTATTAATATGTGCAGGAGAAATGAATGAATATGCCAGATTCAGGCAGCAAGGTTACACAAGGTTTATAGGCAAATTAGTTTCATTCAATTAGTGATAAGCAAAATAATAATTCATTCGAGTGAACGATCACTTATTTCCGGTTTGGACGCAGATTACGGCAGCTTGCAATAGTTTATTCAGAGAGAGCGTGTCATTAAAAGAATAAAATATCGACGGGATTGGTGTAAATCTGTAGGTAAAGAATACTGATAGAGTAAAGTGCCAGAATATCGGATACATTTTAAAATCTGGTTGTCTATTACAACAAAAAATAATTAACCGTGAATGGAAAATGGATGAGATTACAATTTCCAGTTGGGTTCTTGGAAAAAAAAACTGCTGACACAATGATAGGCCTATCTTTTATTGAGAAGCTGGCGTAAGGCAATATATTTTGGGCCTAGTGAAAAAGAGCCCAATCCCAAAATTTCAATTAGCTTATTGATCATTAGTAGGCCCCTATACCGGAATTTATTTATACTATATTTTTGAAATGCTGTCCTTCTTGGTTCTTGCATTTGCCGTTCAATCTAACAATTTTTTAATGAATTTGGTGACATATATTATGAATAAACGTGCTGCAAAGGACTACTGATATACAGTATGTAATTCTTCTTTGCCAGATATACTGGTAGGCCTACTCTAAAAAATCAGGATTGAGAAAATGGTAGCTTAATAATATGATAGTATATAATATAAACCGACTAAGCGAAATATTATTTCAGCATAACATCAGCATATACTAAACTGAGAAAGCAAAGTTGGTCGTCCAGATTATTTTGAGCACACCTCACACATGGTGGCCTATTGTGATACACGGGTATTGACACCCAGCAAGGACGCGTCCCATTTCTGTCTACTCAAAGTAGCATCGCCTTTGGCAATGCCCTTCTGCTAACATGACATCACAAACTCAATGGCACATCCCAAATGAACCCAAATTAGGCCGTTATAAATAAAGCTTGACAAACAGCGCGAAAGTTTGAAACTCGACCACAAGCCCCATATATGCGTCTGAGGTATTATTTACGACTAACGGGGCGTAGCTTATATACCGCCTTGTAACATAGATGGGGCGGTGCAAATGCCAACTCCTGGGTTCAATTGTTGAGAAGCTCTCTAGATGGCAGATAAGCAGCCCGGCTGCTGGTAAGCTTTCATAATAACGAAGGCATTGGCGCTCTGGGCAACAAGTGAGATCTATCCGGCATAGGTCCGCAGCTGGAAACATCTGATTCCGACCTTTCCACCGCAATCTGGCCTTCAGGTAATCTCTGTACAAACTTACCGCCATCAACCTTTGGAATTCCTAACTGTAGATAAAAATAGAGATTATTGTGTTGGCACGTGGTGGCGGAACATTATCGATGACAAAATAATCATGAGCGAAAAAGAGAGGTTGACACAGGTCGAGTCTGGCACCGAATATGGTGCAGTGCCTCCAAATGGTCGAAGGTATGTTTCAATCAAGTTTCGCAATCTGTAATTTTGGTTGGAGTTACGCCGGATTTCAAACGTCACATGTTGGAGCAAGGGATTAGCAGACGTCTTGCTAAGCGTGTGCGCAATAGAGCCTCGCATTTTTTTGTTGTTGTTGTAATTGGCTGGACCACGTAATTGACACCGGTCATTCGACAACCCTGCGGTTTTCAGTAACATGAATATCATATTTGTCCCATTTTTTTAATGACAGGCGCATATGTTCGTTACTTCCATAAGACAACATTGCCTAATAGTGGCTGTAAACGACACCGGTCAGGAGTATGCGCATACCATTCCTAATTGTCGAAAAGTAGCTCAGTTGTTCGAGCCATTATCTGCAGGTGTACAATGCAAGCAGTGTTTCTTCATGTTACCGTGATATAGGGCACCTTCCTTTTTTCTTTTTTTTTGATAGTGATATGTTGGTTTTTTTTCGCCCCTGGCATTGCATCCGGTTGCACAATCGTTAAACGGCTTGGTCATAGTATATCAATTAGTGGTTTGCCGGTACAGAGGCTCAATCTTGTTGCGCCAACAATGGTTAAAAATGTCATTGAATATTTTTGACCGCAACCAAGTTGCACAATCCTCATTTTTTTGCAACCGGACTGCAACCCTGTCCTCGTTTTTTTTTGCGGTAATTAAATGCAATTCGGGCTTGCCATGGGAAAAAAAATGCTGCACACATCAGGTAACCAGCGAAGGTCATACATGAATGTCACAGACACAAGTGCTATCAACTATACAGACCCACGTGCAATACAATATGCAGATGTCATTGTTTTGCATGAATTGCGTCGAGGCCAAATTTGTTGATTATGGAAATCACAACTAGGTGGTTGTTGATTATATTATTATTATAAACCAGTAATAATTACTATTTGGAACAATTATGTTACCGGCATATCTACTTGCAGGTATGGGAATTATGCCTCAGATACGGGCTCCTTTGATGTGGTGGGCGACATTGTGTTTCGATTCTGTTGTTTCTTGGGAACACCATACCATTATTCCTGAAAACTTGCTGGAAAATTTATTATTCCCCTCTCACCCACCCCCTCCCAGAGTTTGAAGATGGCAATGACTTCTACAGAATTTGCAGTCTTCACTATCGACATTGTTGTGGGAACACGTTTCTATTTCCTTTACCCTTGAAGATTCCCCCTCCCCCCCCACTCTATTCAGCCTCCCATCCAGAAGTCCTCGGAGGGAGCGTAGGTTGAGATAGAATGAGAGAGAGAAAAAATATATATAGTGAGCCTGCAACCGCGTTCTTCCTGACCTCCTTCGCAAAATCGCTTGACCCACTTTGTACGACTCTGGCGAAGGAACTGGGTTTTCGTTTTTCGGACCTCTATTTTTAAAGCCGACCAAGCGCGCGTCTTGAATGACACTGGCGCGGTCGCCGACTGACCTCGTTCCTTGCTGACCCCTAGCCCTAAATATAGTCTAGTCTTCCAAGTCTTTTCAGGCTCGAAGCAGGCCAGCGGGGCCACGGCCATGGTCAACCCCGATATGGATGCAAGATGAGCGGGGATCTCAAACAATTTCACGGTTGTTATAGGTGGTAGACCTAAGTATGTCGTGTTGTTGTTGTTGTTGTTGCTTAGGACCAATCATCAAAAGTTTCGTGGTCGAATCATGTTCCGATAGTCATTGTTATAAATTGTTAAGCAACAACTGGCTGGTAACAATAAAGAAAGCGATATGTCCGTACCCTTATAATAATCGGAGACTTCCGTGTGCTATATTTCCAGTAATGAGTATAGAAAAAATGGGTGTTGTACTTTCAGTTATGTAGTCTGTGCTCATCAAGTGAAAGCTACTCGATGTGAAAAACCGGTTGTGAGTATTAGAAGCGAACTTTCATATTTGCCTGAGCTTTAAGACCGCGTTTTATGGCTGGTGAAAATGACCTCGTAATACCGGTGCTATAGACCAGGCCAGCAGTAACTGACTTCTACAATGCAATGCTTTCAAATATACCGTACATTTACTACGCTTACAATTACATTGTGAATAACTATACAGGGTGGTACACTACTCAATTCCAAGTTCAAGGAAATAAGAGTGTACTGTTTAGCCCAGCAAGTAGTTTAAATAAAAGCAACAATTACAGCCTCATATACCGGTATATGTCTTGTCGTGAATAATGTACTGCTTTTTATAAACTGGTTTGCTCGGATAAACAATCCATAACTTTTTTCCTAGAACAGAGGACCTGGGAAATGGATTATCTTGAATACTAGATATTCAGTTAAATTATGCAAGGCGACAAGGCCTGAATTAATGCAGAACAATCACATTATAATGATTTAGAGCTGTGATAGCTTTATGTTTGATGATTTCATTATCCCATATGGCATAACCTTTTTTGAAATATTTACGGAAATGTAATAATTGCATGACCAAGACTTTAAGCATCGGAGAGTACGTGTCAATGACTATATTACACAATATGTCTTACTCAAATGACCAAAAATGTGACTCTGATCGTGCTCATATGATAAGAAGAATTAGTTATGGTGCTGATTCGATATATGATATACAGTACAGGAAACATGCGTATTCCACAGTTTAAGCTGAATGCACGTCTAATTTGAATATGAATTAATCTGATTTACATGCAAGTTTCTGCAATCAGCAGAGGGTATGAATCATCCTGAGCAAATTACTTACGCATTAGCTGTGTTTCAGCAATGCAGAAAAGTGGCTTTCAATTGCAACTCATAATGACTGGAATTTTTAAATTAAACCTCTTGCTGTTGTAACAGGCACCAACCGTGCCCATACAACTGTAGCGTTGCGCTGTCAGAAATCACCGAGAGATTGATTACAAAAAACTTATTATAGAGTAGGCCTGCACAGCTTTCTCTATTAGGTCCTTGTCCTGCATGAGCGCAAAAAAAAGAATGCACCTGTTTTGCTGATCTCATTTCACGTATTAATCAGCACCACAAGCTGTATGTCATTGTGTGACAGTCACACTGACCCCTATTGGACCATAAGTCCAAACAGCCATTCATTTTATTTATTTATTTATTTATTTATTTATTTATTTATTTATTTATTTTATTCATTCGACCGTTTGGCCATCCTAGTTTGAATAAAATAGCGCGAATACAGTGTAACGTCCTCATTCTTATGGTCAATCACGTGACTCCATGTTGCGTAATTGAACTAGCAGCCTCCAGATGTGCATTTCCAAGTTAGCAGGAGATAAGCTCTATAGAAGGTGAAAAAGATCAACATGTCAAGTCCTCTCGTGTCGTTGGTTCGAATCGATCGAAAGTGAACTTGCTATACACACTGTTCTCGATCAATGCTTAGGAAGTGTGGACAAATTTGATGTCGTTATGTCATAAAGCTAGGTTCACACTGGCGTCGTTGTTAGGTCATTCCGGTTAAGACGATCCATCAATCACACATTTTTTTTTACAACATTCGATTAAGTCACATTATTGCAACATTCTGTCAGATAAAAAAATATTGTACGGTATGGCCTGTACCTGCGGCCAAATTCATGTGTGCTGTCACTATCTACATCAATTTTATCAGCCCCAGGAGTGGTTATGTTAATGAGGCGCTGGACTCACATCGATCAAGAGCGTCCATATGGGGCAGCCTGGAGCTGGAAGAGCTGGATGAGGTGGGGGAAGGCGGGGAGGGGGGGGGGGATTTTTTTATTTTTTTATTTTTTTTTACGGCGCCGAGAGAGGTAACCTTCGGAAAGACGTCGCTATGAATTATGCAGGTACACGCTGTTCCAGTAGGGGAAGCACACAAGCTCCGGAGGGAGGCTGGATATTATTGAGGCGGATAGTAACGTTTTTGTGGGGGAAAAAGATGGGTTATTCAAGGCACATAACTCGTGAGTTTCATTCGGTTTGGGCCATAAAAAAAAGGAACGTACAATTTGTCGCACTATGTTAATAAGTTACCCGCCATGATGAGCTCGAGAAGTCTTTTAGCCAATCAGTAGCCCTCCCGCCACCTCAGCATCCAACGATTGGTTGCTATACCTGCCACCATGAAATATGATAATTATTGTCGCACAAAATATACCGCTCCAGTTGAGCCCCTCCCAAGCGGAAAGATTGGATCGGCTAATTTGATGGATGCTGACTGCTTTCGAAATTGCAATTTAGGGACAACAATGTGTCCAGCAGTTTGTATTGACCGTCCAGATAGAAAGGAGGGGGGGTAGAAGAAAAGGAACGTGCGTCACAGGGTTCTCCTTTAGCTTTCCCTTCTGAGCTGAAGGAACAGTACAAACTTGATTCCACAGGGTCCTGCCAATGAGATTAGGAAGAGAGTTTAGGGGGACTAGAGAAGCATGCTGGGAGAGGGGAGCATCTGCAATTTTCCGGGTGGCCACCTCGAGTAAGGCTGCCCCCACTATGTAAGACACACGCATAATAATTTCTTGTAGAGCCCGTAATTTTCCACTTGAGATACCAGTATGGTAATTCGTTGCGCAGTATATTCCAAGAGGGATTAGTAGTACTTTCATAATTAGGGGAATGGTTAAAAAGCAGGTTGCATGAGCAAATAATATTCAACTGACTGGGGTCAGTTAGCAGTAGAGATTTTCCTTTCCCTGTCGGATTGCGTAAGTTGATGTCAACCTTCGAACATGCGAGTAATCTGGTGAGAATTGTTTCGTCGCGTGCGGGTACTTCCTTACATTCGTCTTTAGGAATGGGCAAAAGGTGTCTGGAACAGGATGTAGTGTTTTTTTTATTATTGCTGTCTCATGTGATTAAATAATATGATCGTCAATGTAGGATATTATGGCGATGTTAGTCATGAACAGTAACATTTGAGCCATTTTTTATATAGATTGAGAATGTGCCCTTCATGCGTGTGAGAACACATCAGTACGCCTTAGGTGCGTAAACAACTTATTAACGCAGAACGAGCTGGGTCGTCATAACATTGGAGTTGCAAAAGTACCGTATACTTAATCATCCTCATCGAATCCAGTTAGTCTACCATCAGCAGTTTTTGTCTTAGTGCTTATGCAAATTATTATATTGATTGTGCAATTATCTTAAACATATTCTAAGAGACATTTTCCAATATAACATGACACATGAGGCACCTTGGCATGTGTTCCGCAAGTAAAGGCCTAAAATCACGAGCAGAAGCCATTGATATTTTCAGAATCATTCCCCGCATATTTTCTACGTCATGTGCTTTAAAATAATTTTGAGGTCTTAATGTTTCGTTCACTAGAAGTTATGTGGCACTATTAATAGAGAGCATGGAGCTATTCCCATTGTTATAGAATGGAGGAGCGTATGAGCTTCAAGTGAAAACACGGAGATAATCGTTTGCATACGGATGAAACAAAAATTTTGTGATAAGGATTAGAAATAGTCAACTTTTTGTGATAAGAGAACACCTCGTGTTCCCTGTCAGCGCACTGGGAATTTCCAGCTCATTGAATTGTGGGAACTGATCACCCTGTACGTTATCGTGCGTTTGACCGATAACACTAATATTATTGCGACGCTCTCCTGTACGATGAGTCACTCGTTGTATGAAACTGCGATAAAACTGCGACATATCGAAACAATGTGACAAAGGCTGTGAGAAACTTTCACATTTCCCTGATATCGGTGTCAGGTGCCATGAACAATGCTGAGTCTTTTGATATGTACTCTACGTACTATACATCTCCATATGCATATTGCCGTGACCTTACCTGTATAAAGTGCTTTAAAATACAGGTAAAATCCATGCAACAATTCTGACACAATAATGTGACTAATGTCGTTTGCACTACTATTTTTCAGTAACAA
Source organism: Catajapyx aquilonaris (assembly GCA_000934665.2). NCBI lineage: Eukaryota > Metazoa > Arthropoda > Diplura > Dicellurata > Japygidae > Catajapyx > Catajapyx aquilonaris. Next base: position 21,117 of record JYFJ02002389.1, read on the forward strand.
CTAATATTTGCATACAACCTCTTACCAACAATAGAACCTTAATTATTCCAGCTTGAACCTCCTGTACAGTAATCATTTCCAATGTAGCTCTTTACTCTCAATACATCGCAACTAGACGTGAGAAGAGGGCGTAACCTTACTTCATATCAGGGTTCCTCTAGACTCTAGAGTAAATAAACTCGTCCCCAGTAAAAAGGAAGCCGCCCTTTTCTGCCGCTAAACTGGCGCATCCAATTTAAGCCACGCGTACACTGGTTTAATACCGGTAGGGAGGGAGAAAAAACCAGCTTTATCACTTTGTGCGAAGCAGCTCGGAGAGGGCTGAAGTACTTAAACGAAGTATGGTGTAAATTACAGAATAGTTGAGTCACTTTTTTTTTGGACGGATCGATAGGTATGGGGTTGGACCGCATTTTTGTGCATTTTGACAAGCAAAGCGGTAGTATAACATTTTTGTACAGAGAATATTATGCGTCAATAGGCTGGAGTTCATTGGTGGGTACTTGGCTGATATGCTCCATTTAGTAGTTGAGCTGATGTAGTTTTTAATTTTTTGGTCATTTAAAATTTTGCCTGTGAAAAATGGGCTGCCACAAAAGAGCGGCAACCAAGCTTCATGTGCACAAAAGAAATTTGTAATGAACTTAACATATTTTTAGCAGAAGAAAGGCTTTTCATGCGCTATTTTAACCGCTCATGTGTAACTGGCCTTGTGTAATAAGACTTGCATTTTTGATATCTATATTATTAAAAAGCCGACTCTCATGGAAACTCCTCCCGCATCGTACGGCCTACAGCTTTGGGAGTGATGTCAAAATTTTGGGCGTCTTTTCTATATTTGCAAACCACTTTTGGTTTTTTTTTTGGAAACGGTGCCGGGGGACTTTGTAAAACTCAAAAAACGAAAAAAAAAGCCGACTGGTGTCTTTCCACGGAATTCCCATTTCCGCCGTTCTGGGCGCGGGGCGCCACCTCATCGGTGGTGACTCGCTTACTTCTGCACTTCACCGTCTTAATTCTGCACTTCACCATCGGATGTCGCTTCGATGCTGCTGCCTGGTGCGGATCTGGGATCTCTCTCTGTCCACTTTCGCACCTTTGCCAAATTTTTTGCCAAATTTTGGCAAGATGGTGTCTAGTTTTACATTATAAAGGAAATATGTCCCTGAACAATAATTGACGTGTAATTACGCTGTGGTGCAGTTTTATATGATTTTTTATTGGCTACTCTAATAATTATGGTACAACTTATGAACCAATTAAAGCACCGGATCTCCGTCGCAAAGCTGCTTATAACAAGTTAAATTTTAAGCATGTTTTAAAAACACACATGTCTATATTGACACTGATCAATCAGGCATCGTGCATTTTAAATACCCAATTTGGATAACGGTAGACCGAGCAACAATGTTTTATTTACCATTCCGAAACTGCCCATGGAAAATCCATTTTTCGCCTGCATTTTTTTCTTCCACGAATGCAGCAATAATGAGAAAATAAATACGCAGAAAAAGGCAGGCAAATTCCTGGTAGTGTAAACAATCAGCGTGATTGCAGCAGCAACCAGGCATGCTGTTATGTTTGCGGAACCGAGCCGGTAAATAAAGTTGGGCCGTTGAATGAAACTGTGGATATAGCTGGCGCACACACACACCCTTTTTTTTCAAAAGAGTTAACAAAAAGAGAGAGGACTAAAAACCGGTGAACTGGTCCGGATGACCTTCCTTGCAGGGTTTGATCAGCAGCTAACCCCCACCATAGTCTGCGGTTGAGATGGCGTACAGGACCGTCCACTAGTGACTTTTTCGTCATTTTTTTTGTGTGTGGTTAAACCCCTAAACGGCAATAGAAGCATGAGTGTCGGCGTGCGCAGACGATGGAAGAAGGAATACCATATGGAGGATGAGGAAGGGTAAGGACTTTTGCAGACATTTGCAGTGTACCGAACGACAGCTGTCGGAAGCAATTTATCCTCGTCCTAACCATGGGACTCGTTCATTTCGTCACCACTTTATTTCCGAGTGTTGCCTTGGCATCCCCAACAACGTACTGTGTATGTAAAAAAAAATAGTGCCTGATCGCACATGGTACCTGACTGTGGATAAAAAATTGCCAACTAGGTGAGGAATGTTAGCAACACATGAGGGTGCATATGATCGCTTTATTTGACATGGACTTGATGGGTGCGCTGACCTCGTTGTTCTTCAGGTATTTGCACGACCACGAGGCCGGAGAGGTGAAACGTGGCTGCCATTATTGCCGATTCGATCTGGCCAAATGAGTCGGTCAAGTCATTTTGGGGATGGCATTACGGGAAAGGAGATCGTGGCGGAATGACTTCTGGATCTAGTGTGGCGAACTGGTTCTGGAAGGCGTAACGTTTAACATGGCTGAATGCATGGATTGGCCAAGGAAGCGGGAAATGAAGGACTTTTCAGCCTGGCAAGCACAGTTTTTTTTTTTTTTTGTTCCAAGTGGTTGCCAGGTTTGAAACAGTGGCTATGTTTTTGCACCTAAGGATAATAAATATTGCACCACTGCCCTTTCATGGAAAGTGATAACAAGCTATGTCTTATATAGAGACGATATCGATTCGGAAGCAGGTGCTTAGGATGTACGGTACAGTATTATTGACTACCATCGATATAAGGACTACAGTAGAGCCTCGATTATCCGAAACAATGGGGGACTAGGTGTGTTCGGATAACTGATTTTTCGGATAGCCGAAAAACTGTACATTTTCGGTTAACCGAGGTTTCGGATAATCGAGGCTCCATTGTATTTACAATTATTGGAAAGCTATCATGCTGTAGCAGCTGGGAATAATTAATAAAAATATTCCACATTATACTATGCAATGTGTTAACTCCTTCATAATTTTGTTATCAAAATACATGATACAGGATGGTTCCAAATGAGGGACTGCACACGACCCCCAACTTGAGACATTGCACCTGCACCAGTGTCGTCGTCCCCCCCATCATTATCCCTATCCCATCCCCTTGCACTAGATGAAAGAAAAATAACACAAGAAAATTGATGGTGGTGTACCACCCCCCCCCCCCCAACAGGGCCCATGTATGCCTATCACGGGGTAAAACCAATTTTTTAAAAATTGTGCGCATTTACTTTCAGACCTATGTTTCATGTTATATCCTAAAATTATCCTATACTTGATTATGGCGATTTCGGCTCCATTACAAAGATAATCGCATATTAAGTTTAGGCTGTACTTGCTCTTACTGGCGTGCGGGAGGGTAGTAGTCGGTGGGGGCAGCGGGCTGTGTCGCTCAGGTAGGTCTGTATCCGCAAGGAAGGAAGGAAGGTTAGGTTAGGTTAGGTTGGTACAGCATACCCCTTTCAAAATCCAAAAAATCAATCTGCCTTTGCGACATAGCCAAGCTGCCCCCAGCCACCACTCCCCCTGCCGCGTCCCGCACGCCCGTAAGTCTTTCCTAAGTTTACAGTAAAAGTGACGTGCTGGTCATCCTCTGCTTCGGGCGACCCATCTAGCAAGGGAGGTTATTGGGGGTTGGCATAGCTTCCAGGATGATCCCCCATTGCGTACTTGTGTAACCCTAATATGCAATTAGCTCAGTAATGGATTCTAAATTGCCAAAATCAACTAGGGTAATATCGACTCAATGAACCTACAGGAACTCCGCACATTTCCCACCACCATGCTGGTATAATGATAGCTACGTGTAATGACTTTCTCAAACACTTCCAGATTAGGTGATTTCACTGCGTAATCATGAACCATAAATCATTCACTGTAATCACCCATCTTGAACCACTTTATTATTTTAAAAACCTTATTCACCAGTTAATATCTAGCTACAAATCGAGAAAATTATTTAGAAAATTACCCGCTTTCCTAGGCAAAAAAACCAGCCCTTAATCTCACTTTCTGAAATACACATAGTGGTCAACGAAATCAGGGTCCGTTTGTTGGAAATCACAACCATTCATCAAGAGGGAATGCATGACCCTTCACCTTCATTGTCCCATCCTTCCACGGGAAATCACCGGATCTTCCGCTTTCGACAAAGACACGCTGATGCCGCGTCCTGAAAAATGGTGACATTAAAAGACACTATTGGAGGAAAGGTCAAGAGGGGTCACCACGAGGAAGCCCTCAAGGGCGCCTTTGGCCATTCACTAGCACTATACTTTTGGATGCAGCTGCTGTCCCGCTTCCTGATCTACGCTACTCTCCATATTATCAGCTTCAAGCTTTTACTGGGCTGTTTTTAGAGTACGTACTGTATACATGTACCGGTATAGTGTAAAGGCACCTTGAAGGACAGTAGGTTCACTGGTTGAGCAGGTTGAACCAAGGTCAAAATATCGGCTAATTGTGCAGCTTTTGTTGGGCCCGCTTTAATTATGTGATGGGAAGAATGCTGTAGTGCTATGTCCTGAGTTCGACCCCAGGTGTACCGTTTTGTTATATTGTGCTGTACACTCATTGTCGCTTGTTTATATACTGTACATTCCAACATACGTTACATTATTGGGAAGTGCGACCATGATTTCGTGAAGAACTATTTTCGTTGATCCAGTATGACATATTGTGAAGATAAGGCTACACACGCGATGCATACTGGGCTGCTTGTGATAGCTTCACAAAGACCATTGTTATTACTGTCCATGAGCTGCACACATCAGGCTGACCAGCACACTCACATATTTTCTTCACTGATAAATAGAATGTCCATGACACTGTTTTGTCATCATGGTGTCTATAAAGGGGGTGAAGTCCCATTTGCCTGATCTGACTCATGGCAGATGTCTTTCACAATGTGGCAGCAGTTGTTGGCGTTTTGGGTCAGAATGTGCATGTAGACGTATTGTGCAGTACATATGCAGAATGAAGAATAATTGGTGAGGTGGTAATGTGGCGGGCGAAAGTATAGTGAACAGCTTCCGATCACGCGAATATGTTTGCATTGCCCTCTTTCAGAAATAGAACTAGATGCCAGATTAAATAGCCGCTTTATAATACCGCAGTTAACATGCAATGCTCCTGATAGTAATATTTATGAATAATAGTCAAATGAATGATAGTTGATCATACAAGGTAATGTAGATGAAAGTGGGGAAATTTCCCAGATAATAAATTGCCAAAGATAATGACAACAATCAGGTGCTGACAATTGCCCAATTGCAACATACCAACTGTGGCGGTCTTCCACAGTTGGTATGTTGCAATTGGGCAATCTTGGTGTGCTCATGTAACACGATTATTAGGTACATAATTATTATGGTCATATAGCGTTTAACTTCATGACTTCCTGTAAAATAATAATAATAATAATAATAATAATAATAATAATAATAATAATAATAATAATAATAATAGTGGGGGTATGTGCTTCACCTTTTCGGTATCTTGCACGGACCTTTATTGTTGTTAATATTCGTACATTACGTACGCGTACATATTGGAACCATTTGCGAAACGCCCGGGTCCACGGGCGGGATGACAGGAGGCAGACAGGAGGGGATGTGCAAGATGCAGTGCAATGTCGTTGCTAATGTCGTTTTTGAACTCCCCAGGGTGGTTTGTCTTATCGGAAATACCACTCGAGACGAAGCCAGAGACGGCCCAACTCTGCACGAGATGAAGGGGGTGTCCCAGGGCTGGGATCGAACCCGGGACCTTAACATCCGTGGGCGCATACGTTACCGCAGCGCCACTTCGCCTCTCTCGACTTCCTGAATAATCACAATTTTGCAATATCTGTATTTTTTTGTGTTCAACAAAAGGATGAATGATATTGTTAGCATTCAAAACAATGTATTTCTAAGAGGGAATGGAACATTATTTTTGTCTTATCTCCGCAGTCAAATGCTAAGGACCGGATGTACCCACTTAAATTAAATTGAAAATCTTTTATGCATTTTAAATAGCCTACTTATGAATAATTTGAGATTTTCCCTTAACTTACGTTCATCACTTAACCAAGCATTTAAGTTATGTGATATACCCTATATACTATAGCGTTTGAAGAAATTTTATTCTCAAGTTTTACTCTCCCGCACCCATTTTCCGCTCACGTCGCGTCACGTCGCATCGCGTCGGTAGAAATCCCGTCGATATATACCATACAATGCGGGCCATTAATTGTTTGCACCTGCCTATACTTATCGGAGTTACATAAAAATGTGTGATACAGTGCAGATGCAGGGTGCATTTGACAGTCCTTGTCTCAGGGCGAACCCATCACACATAAATATACGTATGGAAATAATAATGGTACCCTGATGATATTTCCCACGTACTCTGTCAGTCATGCTTATTCACAGGTCAACTTGTGAAACTTCCAGTACTTTCAGCATGGAACCAGTTTTATTTTTGCAAAATGCGCATACAATCATGATCATGACTGAAATGTGCGATCCATCACAACAGCATAAGACGAGGCGATGCTTTCATCCGATTTCATTGTGGTGCCTCCTATATCCTTCCCAGATCCTTCCAGTGTCGCCATGTTGACTCGATCACTTTACCGGACACTCAAAAAATACTGATAATAATGTATTGTACCGTGCGTAACAAAAATAAGTTTACATTTATATAGATGGAAATTTCCCTGATTTTAAGGTACTAGACATATTCCACTGATTCCAATGTAAGCTACTTGCCATTGCACATGGTGTAATACTGGTATTATGATCTCGTTTCATAGGCGGCAGATTCCACAACATGATTAATGCAACCTAAATTATTTATAAATTCATCTTGTACTGTAATACATGCTTTATATCAGGTTTATTAATTTGTGGATACAGAATTTCACTACCCCTCGATAAGTATCTAGTGTTGCATGTGTTATGCTGTAATTATAAAAGCGAGGAACAAATGGAGATAAATGAGCAAGCGTGATTTTTTTTGCTCGCAGTGCTACCAAGTTGCGGCGGTAATTTTTAAACACTTATTTTTAAATAGCTTATAAAGCTCAATTTTAATAATGATTTCAAACATTACACAGGTTCATAATTTTTTGGTACAGAAATTATTTACCTATCTCAAATAAATATTAATACGAAGATATAGCGACATTCTCCATACATAATATTAGTCCCTGGCGCAATGTTATTTTCATGTCTATAACAAAAGAATGGGAGTCCCCACTACTTATAGCCCTGCTATTGGCAGATTCCACCCACCTCCTATTCCGTCCACGGATTCCGTCATTCCGAATCACACACTGAGGGCGATAATATTATAGGGTCGGAAAGACGTGGATTTGCCATATGACATGCATTTGACAGAAGTTACCTCGGAAATATTATTATCATACGCAAGGCATGACAACTTTCTGATATCTCGCTCGGTGGGTTGTCGGTAGTGGATGGCGTTCAGATAAGGCAGTGGGTTGGATCTGGCTTAATCCTGGAGCAGGACTGTAATGCTATGGAAAATTGCTAGGGATTTCATGGCAATTTAAGGATGATCAATTATGGTGACGAGGATGGCGTGCTTGTGTAAGAATGTCACAAGCCCAATCGTGCATGATTTTTCATTGATTATATATCTATGAATGGTGTCAAATGTGACTCTTCCGTCTGACTGGTTTAGGGTGTGATTCATGTGGGAAGAGTGAAATGGATAAAGCTGTCAAAAGTGCCCCAGAACTTTAAGTCAGTGTCAGTTCAAGTTTGGAGTTGGAACCAAAAAGTTCGAAGATGGTTTGGATTCTGGTGGATCATCCTAAATTCGGGAATCCTGACCCTGGGTAAGAGCCAGTTAAATTTTGCTAAATAATCCTGGGCAAAATATTTTTTGGCACTATAATATTATATTGGTCGATTCATTTAGAAAAAATAGCTTAAAAGTATTTGACTTAATGTGACAGTGGGGGAAAATTTGTTGCTGTAGAAATGTAGGATATATTGCCGCATCTCTGACATATATGGTACAACTCCGAGCGTGCATTTTATGCCGAATATCCTTATCTTGGTACAATACTGTACATGTATACGTCACTTGGTGTATCGATAACATCGGCAAAAAGAATGTCAGACTTGTACTTTATGTTTTGTGTATTTCATTCCGGTCAAATGATCTGTACAGGACATTACGTCTGTCCGGCCCGGTGTCTCAGATGACCAGGGTGGTAATGTCACGCGATGCTATACTTTGCCCCTACATGTTATGTGTTCGGATTTACTACTGGTGATAACTAACTCCATGAAAACAACAATTAAGAAGCATGATAAGTAATGAAAACATGTCAAAACAAAGGTGGGTTCAATTTTATTCAGAATCAATATACTGTAGTAATTATCCGATCTATGAATTATTAGTGCTGACATTCAATAATTACTAATGATTACTGTACAGTAGGGTGGAGCGAAAAAAAACAACTAAAGTTGCCCGATTAAATCGCACGGGGTGTCAGAAGTTGTGTATGGACAAGTACAAGTAGTATAACACTGGTGATTCTTTTAAAAGAATTTTCGTACTTCATCTTCATTTGTCGCCAGAGCCTTCAAGTTTCGCCATTTTTGCGAGAACAACACATATATTAGGCCTACATTATGCAACACGATTTTTGTCCATGGAAATTCATCGCTATTTCCATGTTGCTTACGTCGCTGGTAACTCATAATTGACCATTCATTTTGTGTGGGATTTGTTTTTGACCTTGGGGCAGTTGCAGTCAAAAAACCAAATTCCTCGAAATACTGCATATCAGTGGATCATTCCGAATCAAGTAGTCCGAAATGTTGCTAGACCATCTCGGAATTTGCTGAAAAATATCACCGCTGTGCATGACACGCCATGTCAAGTTTCAGCCAAATTACGCAATACCGTAGGGAGAGAAAAAAAAATCGCGAAATTTAGGAAAATAGTGAAAATCAGACCCTTTCTGATAATTTTCTCGATTAGTGGAAATGGTCAAACACCAATAAACAATACATCAAATGAAAGAGGATGACGAGGGGAATGCGGCTATGGAATTAGTTCCCCTCTAAAGTGTAACCAGAAAATTGTGCGTGGCATTCCATCGGTCACGTGCTCGGTCACATGTCCAAGAATTTTGAATTTTTCTGGTTACATTTGAGAGGAGAACATACTAATTCCAGAGACGCATTCCCCCCGTCATCCTCTTTCATTTGATGTACTATATGTTTATTGGTCCCACCCTTACCTTATTTCCTAGTAATCCTTGCACCGGAGTTCGAAGTAAAAATACAATCAGAAAACTGTATGGTGGTCTGCCACCCTCCTATAACGACCAAGTAGTTGTATGACGGGGCAAATAAAATAAAATAAATATGTTTATTGGTGTTTGACCACGTCCACGAACCGAAAAAATTATCCGAAAGGGCTTGATTTTCACTATTTTCCTAAATTTCGCGATTTTTTTCCCTACTGTACAGTAGGCTTTGCTAATTTTGAATTAACTTAACACCTGTGGTACTCCACTATAAATAGCCCGTTTAGTCTGCACAAAAAGGGATTTACGCGATAATACGGTTAAAGAGTTCACGTGCTTTGTGGTGCTGCCAAATGACCTTCATTAATGACGCGTAATAATTCTAGTAGGTGACCCCAAGTTTAGTGGCCCCATGGCGTGCCCCTTTCAAGCGGTTGTAGATCCGCAGACGAATGATTACATTTCCATGTTTCCATATACCACGCAACGATTGCGCAAGGGTGTCTCATCCTGAAATATCTGTTCACCTTGGGGGGAAAAAACACCGGACACGAACCTCATTTTGGTGTTAAGGATGCGGAGAATTAGCATACATGTATATTCCGCATGCGAGAATGTGGCCTGTTGTGAATGAATCATTTTGCTCAATGTTAACTGATATTGCACATATCCTATTTATTCGCACGGAGTTGCTTAATCCTACTTTCCTTATAAATAAGGACTGAAACAGGCTATAGTGTTAGAAAAGCATGCGCTCTATCAGTGGCTGATAGTTATAGTTTAGGATGCGAATAATCGAGTGAAAAAAAGCTGGCTTTAACTGATACATCTTGACCGCCGTACTTTAACAGAGAGGACAAACTTTAAAGGAAGTTCCCACGTTACCATGTGTTGATACTTGCCCTTATTTGCGTAAGAAAATTATTGGCATAGGGATGGGTGGGAGGTGCAACATGGAACTCTTGGCATATTCAAGTGCACCTGGCAACATCAAGTCGAACAGCTGCTACGTACAGCACCTGGATAAAACGCGCAGTACCTTAATAAGCTTCATACTACTTGCCAGTTACTTCCTTCCTACACTAAGAGGCTCTACATATCTCGTTACAGTACAGGTAAATACCACAATTTTTGACACCTTCTAGAAATTTATTCGCGACCATTTCATATTCTATTACATGCACATGAAATTGGCTTTCCCAGCTCGGATGTACTATACACAAAAGATTTCACCTCTTCAACCACGAATCAATATTTGTCTTTTCCGAGCATACTGTGTATAGGCCTCTAGAGTTCTATATACCTATAGCAGTTGGCCCCAAATTGTCATAACCACCCCTTCCCGCCTGAAGCTGGAAATACGATTTGAGCAATGAAATTTTAATGCTTATATGCGGTTATACGACAAGTATATTCCGGAGGTGGAACTGGTCACATGACAATATCCGGAGGAAAAGGATGGAAGGGCAGGGGGATGGGGAATAGGGATGGAAGAAATGCGCAGTAACATCATATTCCCAGATGGAAGTCGTTTTGAGGGAATAAGCAAATCCGAAATGGACTTTTCTTTTTTTATATATAAATTTCCTCCAGGGAGAGACGGATTTCCTCATAACATGTACCGATGAAGCCATCTGCTTCATCCTTCAGGCAAGTAACTTTTTCCATGGTTTTAGACTCTATACGATCGATCCTTTTTTTAAAAAAAAGAAAAAAAAAATCCATGCAATCCGAGGTTCTCAGGGGCATTAAGCTGATCCCTAAAGCAACCTGTTGCTGTAACAGGCAAATGAGAATAATGAGACTTGAGCCGCTCAACCCATATTACAGTCGGTGGCTAGGAAATATGGGTCAGTGCCAGCTTCACCTTGCCCTGTTTTTATATGCCTATAGCCCTATGTTTTTTATCTTCATTCTTTTTAGTGTGGGTAGGGTTAAAAGCAAGTACATCAAGCTGAGTCACAAGCTGAGTCGCCCAAAATCGGGGCTTTTGTATGCTGCTTCACCACCTGCCCCCCTCTAGTCTCACCCAGCTCGATACTTGCAGGCTATAGCCTTCAAACTCGACCAAAGTCAAGCTTCCTGTTTTCGTCCAGCATCAGTTCAATCCCTCACTATCCGTACACACAGAGAGTCCGGAAAAAAAAATCCAGGTAATCCGGGCTTGTGATGACTAATTTATAGGCGCGGACTGTAAAAGTGTAAATAGATTGCGAATAGGGTAATGCCAACACTGGACACGGCGCGGCGTGGATCAAACGGGTTCAGGAATATTTTAAGAATTATAGTAATTTATATGTCTGATCACGCACCTGTCTCGAGTGGGTACCACTGTATGAATTGCAGTGTCGAAAGTTTTTTTTTTCAACCGCAGCATCCCCACAGAATTTTGTAATATAGGTACTGTATACTTTCACATGTGACCACTGTACCAACAGCAGGGCAATCTGTAGAGGATTGTAGTTTCCGTTCCAAAAAAAAATCGGATTAACTGTTGTAGACACGTCATGAAAATTTTATCCGCTCGCGTGAGGAAAATTATAAGGATAAGCAATTTAACCGCCACTCAGTTTCCTTGTTAATTAACCCCCATACGATGTCGTCTGGACCGGAGATTACCTGGCACCAGCCCATACTTCGCATCGCAATCGCAGGAAAAAAAAAGAACCATTGTCATTAATGAGTCTACATGATTATTACTCAAAATTATATCCTCACATACCGCTACTTCAAAAGAAACACCGCAAACATGTAGTGGTATACCACCAGCTTCACAAGCGCATTTTACAGCCCCGGAATGGTCACAACTTGCATTTCTCGGAAGACTAACTTTGCAACCACCTAAACAGTATACAAACACGGAACCAACAATCCGTGTACAAAACACACAAAAAATTCATCCCTCAAGTCCACGTGCACCTTACATTCCAGAGTCCAAAATTTGGTCAGATTTTACACAAAGGACTACAAATCCGGTTTGTGCATGTTTACCGTACCACGAACGTGTTTCCCATCCCATAAGCAGGTCCGGACCAAGGGGAAGCACACCCTGTCCTTTATCCGTACTTTTTGGTGGAGCCCCTAGAATAGTCGGCGCAGTGAAAGGCAGTAGGCAATGCAGCAGAGCACGCCAGCAGCAGCAGCAGGCCGCGCAACGAAAAAAAAAGGGGGNGGGGGGGGGGGACCCCATACTAGACCATATAGTGTATAGGGGGAGCTCCAGTGGCGGGAGGGACGGCTTGGCGGCCACACTACTGTTCTTCGGACTGCTCACATGGTCATACTTCTCACTTGCTCTTAGTTAGTGGTGAGTAGATTATTTTGAGGGTATATAGACATGGGGGGGGTGAGATTTGCCGCCATTTTTTTTTCAAATAGAAAAACGTGACAATTTTGTTATGAACACCTAGCAACTATGTAAAAAATATGACAGACAATTTGGTATACTCCAAGTTCACCATGCACGGTCACACTGGAGATCAAAACCAGCATATGATTTAAGAGTGTAAACTTCGCTCTCCTGACAAATTACACTTATGAGGGTTGTCACGTTTTTCCACCACACCCCCCAAAATGTTTGGCGCCAACTAAGTGTCCATTAAAAAAAATTACCACGGTGTTGTAATATGGTTGAAATAAATGTAGGCTGAAAAAAGGTGTAGGGTTGGTTGCAGCCGTGTGAGGATAAATTCGGCGGTGACCTTGAACGTACAGTCGTCTTATGTAGGACCATCGGATTTATCGCTATAAATTGCAAATTCGGTTGGAACTTGCGGAAATATATACAGTATACTCTGAGAATACAATACCTCGGAAGATGATAGTGAGGGCGAGGACGCTTGCCTTTGAAAGTTTTCATCAAGGACGGGCAAAACCCTGCCTCCGTGCTTTTAAACTTTAGTATTGCCCTCATGACCTAGGGCAAGTTTTATTTTTACGTATTCATTAGTCGTGAACATTTCCGTAAAGTTTAAGCGCGAGGTTCATGCAAGGACTGTTTCACATTCATTAGGGCATGCGAAACGTACAGATTTGCATGCACTAATAGAGTGAGCTTTGTTGATCACTAGGTAGCTGTGTGTTCATATATCCTGGTCGAAATTAAGTGACAAGGACGTTAAAATTGGGGTGGGGTGGGGGGGGGGGAGGGGGAAGTAATAAATTCTGCCCGACTGACTATATCATATTTTCCACCCACTTGATCGGTAATCAGCACCGTTTTGTCCAAAAAACGACCACTTGTGCCCCTTCACCTAGTAAAATCACAACGGTACTGGGTATCGACCGTCATCAGCATGAACCCTCATTATCTTCACGGTTGAATTCGCCGTGGATTGGCCTCAGAGACAGGTTTTACGGTTTGATTTTTTCGAGAGTGAAGAGTGATGGGGATTTGGAGGACTGTGTTGGACCCACGTTCTTGCTATTAGTCGGTTGATGATTAGTTTTCGGTTTGCTGAATTCGTATTAACTTAAATGATTTTTTTATAAATATTATGGAAGTCTCTTAAGAGTTTTTTTTCATAACCCATTAACATGTCGTGGACTTATACATTGAAATAAAAACAACAACAACAACAACAACAATACCCAGCAGTTTGATATCTGCGGGCTGTTAGAGGATACTCTTTTAAATACCCGACTTTGTGTCTCTGCACTTCTGATGGATATTGATAGCGGCCCGAGGAAACGGGATAATCTCGAGAACAGTCGCGCAGACATGTCGAGAGAACCTAAACTTTTTAAACTTGTGAAATTCCACTCTCAGACCCGGTGATCGAATTCGGGACCTCAAAGGCGGAAGGTTGTGGCGCTATAACCACTACACCACTCTTTCATACAATTTGTTATATTTGTTACAACTCCAGGGTGATTAATCCACAACTTGGCCCTCCTGATGTAGTCGTCAGGTTGGTCAAAGGACACCTTGAATAACTCTCTGGCACTATGTTGAAGATGAGGCGGCTAGAGACCGTCCGCAAAATCTCTACCGTACTGATGTCAGTTGCCTTTTGTTCCACCTGGTGTATCCGCCATGGGCGTGATGATGAAGGCTGCCAGAAGTTTACTGATTTATGGACTCCATTGTTTTTTCGTTAAGACACTGTAGGTGGTTAATAAAAATCACATCTTATTACGGCACCCAAATATATTAGCACAAATTGATATTCAAATTAATATTTCAGACGCCGGAAGTTAATAATTATGTACCAGCATGCGCCGGTATACGTTATGGTAAATACGAGTGTACTAATTAAAATAATTGCTGTGTAAGTCACGTTCTCTTGCATTGCTAGCAGGGGAAAGGCATAATTACAGCATATATTATTATAGCCTATAGCTAACATTGTTCACAGTGCATATGTGACAATAAGCTCGTTGTCCATTCAGATGTCTAGTCATCGTCAAAGGAGAATTATTTTCATTATTAGGGTGTTTTTCTGCACAAGTTGACGGCCCCATCAGCGGGAAAGAGGATGGATAAATCGCCCCATGGCGATATAAATAAAGCCATGAACATAATCCCACTTATCGTCACCCAAGCCGAGCGTACGCGAACCTAATTAAGAATCACAAAAAAATTGTTCGAAAATTGGTCTGCAACATAAGTGCGGGACAATAGGCTATACGAGATAAAAATAAGTGACTCTTGTATTATAGGTGCAGTCAATAAAAAAACGAGCCGAATTGATTGTGACCAATAACGCATATTGGCATGTATAACCTTCGAACCTTAAAAGAATCACTGCCGACAGCGGTACTCGTTGGACATATACATTCTCCCAGTATTTGACATCAAAAAATTTCTTGCAAATGTGCCAATAAGGCCTTCAGCTAATGTCGACATCATAAAAGTGACTCTGAAACATTCCTAAAAGCTACGATAAAAATTAATCCGTGTTGCCTAGTTCGTTTATAGACTACAGTAGAGCTTATTCATTCCTGTAAATGTTGAGTACTTGTGAGCGAAATTATGCACCATTCTTGAACATTTTAGCAACACTTTTGCACTATTGTTCATGCAGGGCAGATCATATAACACTGTGGCGCAGTGGTTAGCGCCGCAGCCTTCCACCTCTGAGGTCCCGAGTTCGATCCCCGGGTCGGACAGAGGATACTTATGTGGATAGAGTTTTGATGGGTTCTCTCCGTGTTCGCGTGGGTTTTCTCGGGGTTCTCCCGTTTCCTCCCACATTCAAAATCCATTACAGCGCAGCTTCCATGATTAAAGATGGTTCACGAAAAGATGGAACGGCAACTAATGTACTACAAATCCCAGCATGCTAAATGAAGGTGACACCTGCACGTGCGGCTGCACCGGTCTTAGCAGTATGGACTAACTTCTTGAAAACACGCGCCAAAGTGACAATGCGCACAAACCGGAAAGTAGCCCTCTGCTGGCGGATTTACAAACTTCGATGTATGATACCTTTACCACAGAGATGCAGTAACCCTAAGTGATTCTGACTGTGCTTATTACATGTAGTTAGTATCGTTACCTGCCATCTTATGCATTTTTGAAGTACTTGGTACGTGCTTGGACCAAAGTATTTAAAGTGCGTCACAAGGTGGATAATAATTCTGCCATAGCGCTCGCTGTGCCAAAATAAATCGGCCAGGTGATGTGACCCCACTGTAGTAGGGAAAATTGTACAGGATATGAAAGTTTGTCATTGGCATTCTCATCATGTATCATAATTATGGACATCTTGTCATACGTATAAACATGGTACTTGGAAGATTACTTGGGGGGTGAAATCTTGAACGTTCACGAAGATGACAAATCCACGCACACCATGGCAAGACAACATTGGGCCACTGTGACAGGCAAATGACAATCCGTATCAACGTGCCGACATGGCTACATATGCAGGGATATGACTTCTATCAGGCAAATAAGGATGTACTACGTTAAAAAAAATCAGACAAAGTTACAGGTCCATAACAATTGCTCTATTGTCAAAAGGGGGGAAAAACTAGCATAAGCGAAAGAGAGAAGGAAATTAAGGAAAGCGATCTGGTCGAAGGTCATTTTTAGTTATGAGTCTATGTTAGAGGTCAGCCCTGGTGGCAACCCGGCTGCGGATTCGGCGCACCAAGTGAGATACGTATCTTTCCATACAATAACAGCGCTAATACCTACGGAAAAAATACCGGACGGGATAAAATACCGACGGGAAAAAAGTGGAAAGGTATATGTTCTGTGTATATTTTCGGTAATAAAGCTGTCGGAAATTTATTCTGTCTGTATTATGTCTTTCGGTATTACGTACCAGACCCCCTTTTGTACACTTTGGTATTGGAAAAGGTGCACCACCTTTTCCAATGCCAAAGGGTACAAATTGCTTACATGTTCCCTGCAGGGAGGCGACTGTCAGACTATGTAATAAGCATACTATTAATAAATTATAGTACCGGTACATTAAGGCATTATTATCAAGATTGAAGAGACAATTGATGTGCTCAACAGTATAGCCCTAGAAACCTTTTACACAAGTCACCGCCGCTCATTAACAAAAATATTAGCCTGTCTTCCTTAGAGAAATGCATTGATCAGCACACCAAAACTTGTGCTTCACTATAGAACATGGAGTGTCAGTCAGTGGAATTGCCCACAAACCCATTTTATGATCGACATTCGCTCGGGCTCGGTAGAAAAAACGTGGCCGAGATACAAATTGACTTTTCTCGGATATGTACTTATTTCCCCTTGTCCTTTGCTGGAAAAGTGTTACTTATAGATCAGGTGGATAAACAATAATTAGCCTACTGTGTTTCTTGCCAAATAAAACCGAGGGAAAATGCCACCAAATTCCCTAATAACTTTCCTTACCGTGACGTACGGTACGGCATTTCAAACCTAAGCTAAATTGCACTACCGTCCAGACGCTCTCATGTATTACCCTGGAACTTAACCCTGTAACCGTGACGTGGGGTCTTTTAGGACCCCAAAGGAATTAAATGCATTAAAATGATAATTACTTGCGGTTCTCCCGATCATCTATAGCTGTTTTAGGTTTATTTTTACAAGTTTTAATTTAGTTCATATTTTGGGTTAGCTTGTGGCTCCCGTCATCGCTGACAACCCCTTATAGGGAAATGGCGTGATGAACTGATGATGATGATGATGAAAATGATAATTTTTTTTTCATTACCCCACGGGGGGAGTTATGCTACTCCTTAGGGGGGGGTGGGTTACCACCATTGGAATTTGATTTTTTGGAGCGAGTTTAAGAAGATCTGAATTAGTGTACTCCAAGGGTGGGTGGGAGGGGATGTGCAAAGTGCAAGTGCAATGTCTCTAATCGTCATTTTGTGAACTCCCCCGGGTGGCTTAGTCTATCGGAAATTGCCACCCGAAACGAAGCCAGAGATGGCCCAACTCTGCACGAAAGAAGGTGGGAAGGTGGGGATTGAACCCGGGACCTTAACTTCCGTGGGCGCGCGCGTTACCGCGGCGCCACTTCGTCTCCCCAATGAAAATGATAATTACAATGAACTTTTGCCATTTAAAAAAGTATAACAGGAAGTGCATGTTTATTTTGAATTAGCGATCATTTTAGTCATTGTTCAAAGAATGATTGCATATAGTCAATACATTGAAAAGCATTATATAATAATCAAAATTAAAATATGGATGGGGTCCTAAAAGACCCCACGTCACGGTTGCCGTAACTTTCAGGCACGTCACGATTCCAGGGTTAAAAACATGTTTGAAGCTAATTTAGAAAGGGAGGTGGTTTTAAAGTATTTTTCTCACAACGAATTTTTTGCTGCAGGAATCGGGTAATGTAGTACAGTATTTCTACTACACAACAACGAATTGATAGAGAGATGCAATGTTCCTTCCTATAATATTGTTTGTGGCCCACATGTATGGGAGAGTGGAGATGAATGGGACACAGGAGGAATTGAGTGTATACTTTTTCTCAGACCGTGAAACAAAAAATCTTCGCGTTTTTTGGTATGACGAGACTGAGTGGCCCCTTTGTCCCATGTAATTACAGTGGTGTACCTGGCAGCCTAAAAATTGGAGGAAGAAAAAACTGGTTTCTGTCACTTCGGTCGACATTATTTTTTTTGTACGCCTGATGCACCGCTACTATAAAAGTGATTCATTCGTGACACTATTCAGTGAATAGTCATACCACTTAATGCTATTGTTGTTGATGTTACTTATGCATGATTTTAAGCACGATTTTTTAAAAATATCCCTGAGAAGCCAAAGGTTGCACACAAAATCGTGAGTCCTACTCTCCTCTAATGGTGAAATTTGACCTTCAGGATGTCCCAGTCGCGCGAGGCCCTGGCCATGGACCTGGCGCGATCGCAAAGTTCCATCACCTTCGGGAAGAGCAAAGGCTGTTTCCTCAGCCGCGGCCTCGCATTCTTCCTGGCCCTACTCTTCATCGGGGCTCTGGTACTGACAGGCTTACTTGTCTTCTACCTGGGAACATGCGGAGAAGGACGGACTGGATCTTCCCACTCGGAGTCATCGTTGTCCGACAGTACGTCGACCGAGCCGTCGGAAGATTCAGACACTTCGGTCAAGGACGTACGGCTACCTACCAGCCTCTTGCCGGACCTCTACACGGTGCACCTGATACCCTTCATTCAGGAAGGGAACTTCTCCATTGCGGGACAGGTTTGGGTGCTGCTCAATTGCACCCAAACTACCAACAATATCACCTTGCACATCAAGGACATCCAGATTCAGGAGGCTGAGGTCGAAGTGCAGGAGGCGGCCACTAACCGCAGTCTGCAGGTCACTCAACACAAGTACGACAAGGACAGAGACTTTTACATAGTAACCCTGGACCAAGATCTGGAGGAGGGCAAGCAGTATCAGCTATACATTCCGTTCACAGGCGAGCTGAATGACAAACTTCGAGGGTTTTATCGGAGCAAGTACACCGACAGTGCCACCAATCAGACCCGGTGAGACACCGGTTGAAGTGAAGAAACAGGGCGGGAATTTATTTTTTATTTTTTAAATTCCATCGACAGATGGTTGGCCACGACTCAGTTCCAGCCGACTGATGCTCGTCGTGCTTTCCCTTGCATGGACGAACCGGCCCTCAAAGCCCGATTCCAGGTCAGCCTCGCGCATTCCAACAATTACACGTCAATCTCCAACATGCCGATCGAACGGACCGAACCAATGTGAGTGACACAATGTGCTCTAATGATTTCAGCATCCTAAGACAAAGTGTCACCTGAATATATATTTCAGAGACGGCATGACTGGATGGGTTTGGGACCACTATCAGGTGTCGCTGCCCATGTCTACTTATTTGGTGGCTTTTGTGGTGTCTGACTTTGCAAATAAATCCTCCGATAAAAGTCTGAGCAATACACCATTCAGGTGAGTATACCACAGATAAGAATGGATGGAAAAATGGCATTGATGATGTCTTGTTGCAGAGTTTGGGCTCGAGAAGGTGCCATCGCTCAAGCCGAGTACGCTAGGAAAATAGGTCCACAAATCCTTGAATTCTTTGGGACTTACTTTAACATACATTTCCCGCTTCCAAAACAAGACATGATAGCTCTGCCTGACTTTAGCGCTGGAGCTATGGAGAACTGGGGACTTATCACGTTCAGGTGACAATACGTTGTGTATAGTACTGTCGTTATTAAAATACACCATTTACATAGCCATCCTTTTCCTACAGGGAAACCGCGATGCTGTATGACGACAATGTGTCATCAGCCATCAACAAGCAGAGAGTAGCTACTGTCATATCACATGAGCTGGCACATCAGTGGTTTGGAAACCTGGTCACCCCCAAATGGTGGACTGATTTGTGGCTGAATGAAGGATTTGCCAGCTATGTAGAATATCTAGGAGTTGATAATGTAAGTAAAGTAGTGAAATGATGACTCAAGATGATGCCTCAATTGCACTCTTCTTTGCCACAGTGGGCTAGCTCAAATATGTATTTACAAAGCTATCGGGAAAGGGCGAGTTTCTCATTTTAGTTTGCGAAGTCAAAATTAAGCTATGCTTTGCTGAATATGCAAATTTTGTTTGTTGAATCACTCAGGCTGACTGGCATAGTAACGCTACTGAAATATTAATAAACAAAATGTTGAACAGGTGGAGCCAGATTGGAAGATTCTGGAGCAGTTTGTGACTGCGGAAATACACAGCGTGTTTGGACTAGACGCCCTTGAATCATCACATCCTATATCAATCCCAGTAGGAAATCCCGACGAAATCAATGAGATATTCGACCGCATTTCGTACGGAAAAGGTGCACAAAACTCGATCGACTCTTCACTGTACCGAATCCTGGTACATCTCTTAAAGCTCCACTTGTTCCGCAGGTGCATCCATTCTCCGAATGATGAATCATTTCCTCACGGAGAAGACCTTCAAAGCGGGTCTAGCGAACTACCTGGAGCAATGGTAAAGCTTAAATATGTGCAACCACATTGTTAATACTATACATTTGTTGTAACTTGCAGGAAGTACAGCAGCACCGAACAGGATGACTTGTGGCGTGCGTTGACGGACAAGGCACATGCCGACAACAACCTACCAGCTGACCTGAACGTGAAGGAGATCATGGACACATGGACGATCCAGATGGGCTTTCCTGTCATAAACGTGATCAGGGACTACGACCGTGGTACAGCTGTAGTATCTCAGGTATATCGCACTCCCACGATTCACCTGAACTCTCCTTGTCACTTGGTTTAAGCGTGCAGCGTCTCCGTAGCTCAATGGCAGAGCACTGGCCCTTCTTTCTAAGAATGGGCGGGGTCCCGGGTTCGATTCCCGGCGGGGATAAAGCACAAGGTCTTTTTCCTGCAATTTAGATGGATATACATATATATGGATAGATGTGGCTACCTGCCAGTGTTGACGAATCTCTTGCAGACTCGCTTTTTGGTAGTGGAGCAAACCAACTCGACGGACCGGCACCACTATTCGTGGTGGGTACCGCTGTCGTACACGTACCAGGGAGAGGGCAACTTCAGCGTAGCTAACACCAAGCCAAAGTCCTGGTTGGGCAAGAATGAAACGGAGAAGACGCTGACGGGATTTCCAACCGGAAAGGATGCCTGGGTTTTGTTCAACATCCAAGAGACTGGTATTGTGAACAGGGTTTTTCAATGTATTCTGGGTGAAGATAGACGAGCCAAAAATGCCATTTTTTGATCGTTACTATGCTAGTTTCAGGGCGCTAGTGGTTGACATTCTTTTGGTTGTCTGACATATTTCTTCTGCATGGTATATAAAAATACTTGCCTAATTTCAGGATATTATCGAGTCAATTACGACTCCAGAAACTGGGATTTATTGGTGGCACAGCTGCAGAACGATCATAAGCAGATTTACGTCATAAACCGCGCTCAGCTGCTAGATGATGCCCTAAATTTGGCTTGCGCTGGTCTCTTGCCATACGAAAAGGCTCTGGAGGCTACCAAATACCTTCGTAATGAAACCGAATTTCTTCCCTGGGATGCAGCCTTTAGTAGCATACGTTATCTCAGCGACATGCTTCTCCGTACTGAAGGATATGGCCTCTTTAAGGTAAGTAATGTAACCAGGAAGCAAGACCACTGGGACATTACACTCTCCCTTGTCAGATATACGTTTTGGATCTGCTAAAGCCACTGTACAAACAAGTTGGCTTTGAGAAGAAACCAGGAGATGGTCAGCTTGAAATCTACAACCGGGTGAATCTCCTAACCTGGGCCTGTGCCTTGGGTATGGACGATTGCATTAATCGAGCTTCCGATAGCTACCGTTCGTGGATGAACCAATCTGATCCAGACGCCTATAACCCGTGAGCATACAATTAGCACTTACGTAAGCAACGGGTACTGATCTTCTGGTTTTGCAGAATTCCTGTGGACCTGAAACGCTTGGTGTACTGCACAGCAATCAAGCATGGCGGCGAGCAGGAGTGGGAATTTGCATGGGAGCGTTACCAGAGGGCCAATGTTGGTTCAGAGAAAGATACGCTTTTGTCCGGTATGGGCTGTTCTCGTGAAGTGTGGATACTAAGCAGGTACAGTACACACATCTACTGTACAAACCAGGCTTACTTATAGACCTTGGGTCTTTCAGGTACCTGAACTGGTCCTTGTCTGAAGGCTCCGGGATTCGCAAGCAGGACGGATCCACCGTGTTCCGAGTGGTGTCCAGCAACCCCATAGGCCATTACTTGTCCTTTGATTTTATCCGAGACAAGTGGCAACGGATCATG
Source organism: Catajapyx aquilonaris (assembly GCA_000934665.2). Lineage (NCBI taxonomy): Eukaryota > Metazoa > Arthropoda > Diplura > Dicellurata > Japygidae > Catajapyx > Catajapyx aquilonaris. Next base: position 43,513 of record JYFJ02002389.1, read on the forward strand.
GAGTAGTGAGTTTGGTGTTGGGAGAGGGGATTTTCATTCTAGACTGTCCTCCTCCATACCTCTACCTTTTTGCCCCCCTCATGGCAAGGCTGGGAAGGGGCAGAAAAAGAAGGCATTTTCACCACACCTTACTTCCACTTATCCTATTTAACTTTTCTTTAATCTTCTGTTGCTTCCTGATTCTTGGTGTGACTAACATTTTTATTATAGTTTTAAAACTAACGCATGTGTATTATAGCTCATAAACTATATTGCATAGTTGAATGTCAACAATCAATTCTTGCTTGCCCTGCTAGCTGGGAGGATATGCGCTTGTAAATTAAAATGGGTTAACTTGTACTGTGGTATCACGTACTGTGCTTATCAAGAATACGGAATGTGCAACCTTGGGATCAGGCATGATGATGAGAATCATTCTTGCATGCGCGGCTGTATTCCAACCGTTTCCTTGGGACGAACGCAGTTAAATCTAATTATTTTTTAACTAACCAGGCAAAATTTAGCTCATCAGTAGTATGTGACGAGGAGTAGCATATACGGCTAACCAATTATTCAAAGATAGCGTGGTTTTTGCAAAAATAATTGACCTAATCAATACTGCATGGTCATAATGTAAAGATAGAGCTCAAAACCGTATTGTTGTAAATAAGCTTATAGCAGTGAACTATAGTCATAAATTAACGTAATGCCTGTGCAAGGAACAATAATTTTGATGTCTATTAACACTATCATCCTTCTGTATTTTTAGTCTGAGGTAGAAATTATTGTAATGGGAAAGTAATTAAGGGGATATGTGTGTTTTCCGTGGATATTACTTGATGCACATGTCACTTACAATGAGAGAGATTCCTTGTTAGTAGGGCGGTCTAAAAAAAAATAACTTTTTTGAAACCATCTGCGTTCTTGGGAATATCCCCCTAACCCTGTGTTCTACCTTGCTTACCCTTCCAGTTACGGCACCGGCTTTTTCGCAATTTCCAGCATGATCGAAGGTGTCAGCCAAATTCTCAACACCCCCTTTGAATTGCAACAGGTGAGTTTGAAATGCTTGTTGTTTTTCTTCACCCCTTCCCTACGGCAAAAATAGGCAGAGTTTGAGGAAAATTGATCAGGTATTTTTTTGACTATGGAAAAAAAAAGAGAAACTGTTCATCTCAGGAGGAGGGCAGTAAGGATATTTTTGGGGGCGGAGCAGGATATCAACTTTTGGGTTAAATTGCAGTTACGGGGGTGCAGGGCCTGGCCGATCTGGAATTTCTACCCTCAGTCGCCGATTTAACACGCCATTCGAGTTGCGGCAGGTAAGAGATGCACGTAGATTGGAGGTCACTTCGTAAAAGCTGTGGGACCACTTTGGTGTTTTTTTTTTAAACAATGAAATAATGGGCGCACACGTACATAAGCCTTATTCTGAATTTTAAATATGCCTTTATTACGTGCTAAATTCGGGCATGTTATGGGGCGAATACATGACATATTTAACCGTATATCCTTTAGAGTGAATATGGCTGCAAAGACTCGGAAGGGACAAAAGTGATACTGTCACTTAATAATAGGATTCCCTGTGGTTATAGATCATTGCTGCTTGAAATTGTTGCTATAAGTACAGTCTGAACGAGCTAAAACGGTAGATTAATTTCAATGGATTATGTAATTGAGGAAATTAAGCCTGGTTGAAAACTTTTCAGTTTTGATATTTTTCAGTTTGATACAGCCACAAACGAGTCGGAAAAATATTTAATTACTTGCTATAGGAAGACATGTAGGCCTATTGGTCATTGATAACTGTGTAGTGTTTATTAATTTTGACTTTTAATAAAATAATTACGGTCGTGTGTAGGAAGGATGAATTTTTCTCGGGCTCTTTCGGATTATTATTTTGATCCTGGGCATTCAGCATTAGTAAATGCCAATCCATTTGTGCGTAAATTTCTAAACTAGTTAGAAAATTATCAAAACTAATTTTTCTCTATGCAATAGCTTACTAGTTACTATGGTCAGTGAGATTTAAAAGTAGCTATCCAATTTTTAAAGTTCGAACCGTCACTGTTATGGTTTGCTTGTTAAAGTTCTATTATTTTTATCAAATTAAATTGGATTCTAGCTCTATTAAAGCTGATTAAAGTTCCGACTTACGTCACCTTGTTATCATTGATAAACTGTAACAAATGACAACAATGGTGACTTATGTCCGAAATTTAAAAACAGGAATACACTATGTTGTAGGAAACTGCATATTTCCTAGCTTTAATGAATTCGATGTACAATAGAGTTTTGGCGCGAAGTTTTGTTAGCCTCATAACATACGAACTTGCACGTAATAACAATTCGTCTCTGTAGTTGAGGGACTTTGGAAAGATGCTGCACTTGCTAACTACTGTCGTACCCAGATAATGATGATGTTGCCTCCCTCTTTAGATGCAAGAATTCCAGAACAGAAACCGAGGTTCCTTGGGAACTGCCAAGCGAGCCGTGGAACAGTCATTGGAAAAGACTGATGCGAACATTCGCTGGATGGAACAAAACTTCCAGGCCATCTTGCAATGGCTACGGAAGAATCAGCCCACCGCCTGAAACCAGGGCAGAGGCATCTACTGGACAAGTCAGACATTTGCTCTGACCAATACCCGCTGACCCCAACTTTTGTGGAGTGTGCGGGAAGAACTGTTCTAATTTTTCTCTGTTTTATTTCTTTTCGTGGAATTTTCTTGCACATACAAAAAAAAATGCCGTAGAGGACAACTTTTTCGTACTTGTCTTGCCAAATTAAGAGATAAGTGTTAGCCATGTTCATTTCTTTCTCGTGATTTGTCACACTCGGATGATCCATTGCTATCCCACTCATGCATGTCTTTCTCCATCAATCACTGCTGCTCAGACTACAAAAGAAAAACACACAGCGCTAAGGAAGACTCTGATGACGTGCCTTGTAGATAAGCCACAGTTGTAAGCATTGTTGCCCGAAATGGAGGAATACCACAATAAACAGTACGTACAGAAAAAAATAACACCCCGAGGCAGGGAATGGCCAAGACAGCTTTCTGTGGCTTGCCATTATTTTTACACGTGAAAAAATAATCACCTTCATCATCATCGTCACCACCATCATCGCCATCGGCCCATCTTCGGCACATCTTCGCAATTTTTGGCACAGAGATTGAGTTGCAATCGCTGGTACACGACAATCGGAATATTCCCTTATATTATAGTGCAAATTTCCAGGATCGGCAACTCTCCGACGTGCAAGTGTAAAACTGTACAGAATGGCTTGCAACAACAACAACAACAAATGTATGCTGCCTGCGCAAAGCCAGTGAACGGGGGGAAAACATTCTATAAATAATAAATAAAAAAAGTGGAGCTTACATGTGAGATTGCCAATTATCATCTTTTTTGAATATAATATTGTATCGTGTCATCACTGTCGAGGAGCTTGTGTGTAAAGCAGCCATAATAACGACGCTGGCAAGCGTTAAGAAAAATAAAGGCGAGAAAATGAAGAATTGGAGTTTTGCTACTTCTCACATATCTTTATTGACGACAGTCACATACAGGGAGAGAGCCCATCCAGAGTGGCCAAAAAGTCGAGGTGTTTCCAAATTCGGGGCAGAGGGGTCATCCAAGGTAAGGGGCGAGTAGTTGAAGCGAGGGGACTCTCATCTGTCCTTCTGCAAGTACATCAGGATTAGTTTCTACCACCAGGTCACCAAACAAGACTCACCGTCTGACTAGTTTTCGGGGGGAAACCAGGCAGAGCAGGTGTCATAGGCGATCTCGCAGAGAGCCGTCAGGGATTTGGTAGCTCCTTCATAATCTAGGAAAGAATAGATATCAGGACACTAACGACGGAAAACAACGCAGAGGCGTCGCTACACTACTGTCTTCAAAAAAAACTTGGTGAGAAAATCTCACTCATAGCAGCAGTGAGACGACGCCTCTGTCAATGACCCTGCACGTTTTAGGATGCGACTCACCAGCTGATGAACCACGCTTTCCGAAGATGCTCCCGTTGAAAGGTGGCTTGCGGTAAGCTGCTGCCGTGTCCTGGCTAAGGACCAGAACCAGAGCCACAACGGCCAGAAGAATGAAGGTGCGTACTGATGCCATAATACTGTCGGGAGACAAAGATGAGCAACAGTATGTTTGTGGCCACTTGTACAGAAAGCCACTACTATATGACACTGAGTATGGATGAAGGAATGGACAGAGTGGTAGATCCAAAGGTCCCTCCGCCGGGGGTCGAACCCGGACCTCGGACTTAGCAAAGTCCGCGTCCTCACCACTTGGACCACGGAGGCCACCTCTTTGGCAACTCGGTAGATTAGACAGACAGGACTGGAGCTTACCTGAAGTGTTGGGAGATGTGAGAGCTGAGAGAAGATCTGCTGATGACTGGATCTGGCACCACACTGGCTCCGGAAGCGCAGATGCTGGCTTTTAAAGGTCCGCGCCGACAACCCAGGGCCCCAGAGGTTAAGAGGGAAGTTAATAGTCTTTGAAACCCTATATTAGTCACCTCCCTGGCGTTATGATTCAATTAAGTAGCTTGCAAAGAAGTTTGGGTTTGGCCAACTTGGACCTTTCTTCCGCGCAGTCGTCTAATGGAGCCAAATGAGTTTGGATTGGCACTCACGCTGCCTTGATTGGGTTACGGCGGTCGAAGATTGGATGATGAAAGAAATGGAGGTGGGCCTTACTCTTATTCATTTGTATTCTTGCGCGGGTGTAGGCGGACGTGTCACCTAGATGTGACATCTGTGTCCCCATGCCCACCAGGCACTAAAAGGCATTGGCAAGGAAGTATCGAGCTGATTTCTCCAGAAAAATTGAATCTGCAGGGCAGTTATCTGAGCTAAAATTCAATATTCTTTCCAATATTATTTGAGATTGGGAACGATCTTGGCAGGACTTTACTTTGGCGGGTCATGACGCACTTTGTGGGCAGAAAACATGCTTGATATATGTAATAGTTATGGTAGATCTTTGATCTTCGAACGAATGGATTGCATGGTTCAGAAGAAATTTAAATAAATTATAGTCCTCATTTAGAATTTACTGATTAGTATAGGCTACCTTGGCTTGTTTGGCTGAAGCAGTGTATATGAAATGTGATGTGACGCCACAAATGAAGCTGAATTTTGATCTCAATGTTTATAATTTTTATAATACACGATTTCTTTGGCCTACTCACTGTCTTACAAAATAATATATTCTCTCCCATAATGTTTGTCAAACACAAAACAGCAGTGGTTCCCAACCTTTTCGGGCCTTCACATCCCTTTGAGAGCAGTTGGTCCTTCTCGTACCCCCTATATACCAGGATGACAGATTTACCGAATCCTTGACATTTAACTAATCCGTGATAATCGTGATAACTACCTTATAATCAATATTTTGGGACCAGGAATATGATGAAGTGAAAGAAAATTTAGTCATTTTTAAGCCACTTATGGGTAGTACTATGTCCAAAATTGCTCGATTTGGACTCAGGGGAACTTACCTCTGCACCCCCGCCAAGAGGGCCACCTCGCACCTCCTGGGGGTACGGGTACTCCTGGTTGGGAACCCCTGACCTAGGGTCTGTTTCATATCAATACTAATTAAGTTCCTATTGTATACTGCATGTCAAAATGTACTGTATAATCGAAGACTTTCCCTTGACACAATCAATTCTTTATTCAATTACTGAGAAGTTTACGAATAGGCGGGTGAATGTACCTTTCATCGCATTGCCATTGCGGAAGGTGCTTTTTCTTTTCCTATATGATGCTCACTCTGCAAAACATGCAAGTGCTAATTGTATTTCCATGTAGCCACCAGCTCGCGAAGTGAAAAGCGTATCACAATCATTATCTTTTTTTCGCGAAAAATATTGTTGCCTTTCACTGTGTGAACAACAATAGCAGAAAAAATAATCTCATATTGATTTTTAATGATACTTTACCATAATTCTGTATCTTCTGCTCAGCTTTATTTGACTTTGGGGCAGGGGAGGATGATGTGAGGCTTTGAATCGCAAATTTTGCACATAACAAAATTTGCAAATCGGAAGGAACAGGTGCATGGATGGTACGGGTTTATGCTGGTCTTGTACTACCCACATCCATCCATCCTGACAGATAAGACTAGTGGTTATAAAATGGCTTGTGGTGCCCGAAACAACAATCTCCTGGTTGAGAGCGTTCAGCATACATCTATCGTTCCAAATACACAAGGTAAGCTTGTGGACATTGCCACTTCTTGATTATTTGCACTGGTCTGAGGAAGCGCACTATTTAGTGGCGACAACTGGTTAATTAGTCGGGAGAGGTGTGGCTGCCTTACTTGCCCGGTTGCCCACGTAGGAACTTTCCGGTTGAAACCCTGCATTTAGAAACAGTGACGTCACTCAGCTCATGTGATTTTGATCCCGTCCATAACCACGCAAAATTGGCTTCTATCCATCCGTAATCAAATTTGGACACGTCATCCGGATGTAAGTACGCGGGCCATTTTCTCCTCTCCCGAACACTTTCCACGCTCGCCGTACTTTTAACAAAAGCGCTTTTGTCGTCAAATGCAATCACGCTAAACAACTTGCCGTTAAGCTACCAAGGCCTTGAAGTGGCCAAATTGCGCAGCGTTCTTAAACCCGAAATAAAACTCGCATTACCAATATATTTCTAGTATCTTCGGGAGATAATTATCATCTCATTTCCAACACTGATCAACATGAGTCTTTCTGGATACAAGAACTCAGGTAAGTTGTTTCAGTGTATGTACCCACACACCACCACCACCACCACCATGAATAAAAGAGCAGGTTATATAATAATTGTCTTGTTGGGCGTAATCAGGAACTGCTCGTAAATTAGCAGCTAAAGGCCCATCCCCTCTTCGATTGCCTTTAACAAATTTGCCTTGGCTTAGAGGATTCGATTAAGGCACTTCCGCCGCCTTTCTAACCACAAAAAATTTCACAATCCCATTTGGTGTGGGAAGCGGAAATTACGTCTCCTCACCTTTTGCTAGCATAATGAAGTAACTAATAACGACTTCAATCTATATGTGGTCCATTGAGAAGGAAAACCAAGAAGGTCAAGGTTAGGACGGATTTTACAAATGCCAAAATATGATTTGACAGTGTGCTGCAAATGGTACGTGACACTGGTGATGGTGTCCATGGCACTGATGGTGGCCGGAGACAACTCACAGTTCTTCCTGAAGACTTCCAAGAGCATCCCTCGCATGGGCCGTCGCGGTGACCCTAATGCCCAAGAACCTGTGTCACCTTTCTTCCTCAAGACCAGCAAATCGATCCCCCGACTAGGTCGTCGAGGTCAGCCGGAATGGCCACTGAACCAGGTACCTCCATTGCAACATTGTCGACACTTCTTGCACAATTTTGCATTTTGTGGGAGGACATGGACTCATGCGAATCCCTACTGTGGGGTCTTACATACGCTCGTGTATACCTCGTATCAAGTCACTACAGTGTATTTTTATATTAGGATTCGCAGGAAGGACAGGCTCCGTCAGAAGAATTGGTTCTAACTTCAATGCAAGATATTCCTCCAGCTATCCGAGACAGACTCCTGACTCTGCTGTCTAATACAGAGGACAACAACAACAACAGTAACAACGGCAACAACAGGGGAATCTGGTGGATGGGATGAAGGACGAAATGCGACCAACTGTGGTGGTGGGATCAACTGTAGTTTATTTATCAGAAACCCAATTGCGTTAATACGGAAATAGCGGTGTTTGAAATGTAATAATTTATTCCAGCCGGATATTCTCAAGCGTTAGTTTCATGACGTTCCATAACTTATGCGGCATTTTGTCATGGAATTTTTCTCTTTAGCGGTGCTAGTGAAGCATGGTATTTACGCCAGTATTAAAACTATACCTTCATTGTCAATCATCAACTCATTCAAATAAATTGCATATATAAAATTTGCGTTTTATTTAAACAGCTCCATTTGTGGCTAATTTAAAGCAGCGTTGGAAAAGGTATCAAATTGCATGTCTTGTCCCTGGAAATGAACTTGTCGCATAAATAAATTAACTATCAAATTTTGTTCAACCCCTGAAAGCAGAACTTGGAAAAATATTTGACCCAATAACAGGCAATTGGGGCCTATTTGGCATTTTTTGGTATGCTTTTTGAGCAATTTCGGGGCATTTTGGGTATATTATGGACCTATTCCTTCAGAGGCATCTTTGTTTTTTTTTTGCCGAGTATTTTTTGTGCTCCTGAAAGCTCATTCAGAAGTAATACGACACAGTTTCACTAATGAAAGTCTAGAAAAATGCCTGTGCAAGTGGAAATGGGCTATAAGCGGTATAGAGTCCAGAACTAGTGATATACTTGCTTGGGCTTTGTCTTTTTCTCACGTTTTGTGATTATCTGTCAGTTATTTTTTGTTATTCGGTTTTTGCTCTGGTTTGTGACCTTATATTTCATACTTTAGGCATATAAAATTTTTTCTAGCTTTTTGATTTTCTGTACCATTATTCTCTGTACACCTGCAAAAGCAAGGTTTTTGTGCCTAATTGAGGTTTTTTCGATTATATTTCAGGGTTTATTTGCGCATATTTCAGACTGTTTTCTTGCCTAAAAATACAGGCTTTACTACTTATCCTCCTGAGACCCGAGAAGTATTGAGTAACGCAATGTCAATTCCTACTGCATTTTTTTCTGAACATTTTCCCAATAAAAAGTGTGAAAAAATTATGGTTCGAAAATATTGACAAAAATAATGACAAACAACCAATGAGAACATTAGGACCCAATTGCTGCTACAAAAGAAAAATGGATGAAAGCTGACAATTTAAATGCCACTCAATGGATCACTTACATAGTGCTCTATCCCCCAAACAAAGTTTTAAAAATTCATTTGTGGAATACGTGGTTGAAATTAGTATCAGAAGACAATATATTAAGATAAACTGCAATTCTTTTTGAATGCCACCACTCCAGGTATGGGGATTGCTCCTTCTCTGCTTACCTCCTAGCATGGTACCTCGTTATTCTAGATTTTCAAACTGAACTGTAGTGCAAAGCACACTTCCTTGTGGGTGTACAGGTTCAGGCATTTAAAGAAAAGTCACAGCCTATTCAGCTGAAAAAACTTTTTTTTTCGAATGTCCATTTAAATGGGCATTTGGTCTCAGGAAGAAAATAAAAACCCCAGTTCTCGACAGCAACAAAGATTGTCACATAGCCTACACATCTTTTCGTATTTCATAATGCACATTCCTTGCGAATCCCAGGACATTCACTGATTGACGAAAATCGCTCTCTATAAATATGAGTAAAAAAATAAAACTTATCAGATGAGCGCCTATATAATTTAATAACTCATGAAAATGGCGTATGCCGCTGCTGAAGCTATAGCTTCAGCAGCGGCATACGCCATTTTCATGAGTTATTAAATTTTCGCGGCCAAAGTCAGATATTCGACACTAGGTGGCTACACATATTGAGGCCAGATTGTAATCATGGGATAGCAACAGATTACAGTTCTGTTGTCATCACTATAGTTGGCGCCAAAAAGTTTTTTTCCTGATGTCGACAACATCAGGTCTCTGGAGGCTATTATGAGTACAGCAATTCCCGCCGGTACTGTGTTCCACGACGGATCTACGAAAAGACTGTAAAAAAATAATAAATGTGACAAGAAAATTCGAAATCTATAGGCAGCTTACAAAATTGGATGGACAAAATTGATGGGCAATAATCTCAATATTATTGAGCTTATTGCCCATCCATTCGAAGATAAGCTCTGAGCTTCGCCATAGGTATATGTCTTGAAAAGGGGGTTATGTGCTGTTCCCCAGGAGGTTAGGTTGCCAGACACCTCCACGGTGCAGGTCAGAGACCCTCCTGACGCAGGTGAAAGGGAACTCCCAGGCGGGGAGCGAACCTGGGACCTTTCACTCAGCCAGCCGAGACGTTACCATCTGGGCCACAGCACCTCCCCGCAGGTCACCTATTAATATTAATAATTTGACATTTCCTAACAGTGGAATATAATAAGAACTTTATAATGTGCATTAAAAGCCCATAAAATTGTGAAAAAAGTAAATATGTTTGGAGAAAAACCCATTCCAAGTAATCAGTAATTGCAAAATGGCCTTCCCAAAGCTGCGTTGGCCTTTGCATTAGAAGATTGTGGTAAGGGTAAATTTTAAAAACACAATTAGAAGCTAACCGTTTTACTGCAAAATATTAATGATACAGGTCAAATCTCGTTACAACGAAACCGGCGGGAGAGGGCAAATGTTTTCCTAATAATAACGAAATTTCGTTACGTTGAGATAGGTTATTTTTATTTCCCCTGCCACCAGTATGTCCGAATCTGTCAACTTCTGGCATGTGCGTCATACCTGATTTTCAGACAACCCAGTTCACAACTGCATCAGGTATACTATCAATCTCGTTGAACCATTCGCAATGATTAATTGTAACCAGGAACCTCCCATTAAATGTGCATAATAAATGTTTCGAGCAGTCGGCATTATGATTAAGTTATTATGTTTTCTTTTAACTGATCCATGTTCATATTTTTAGATACTTTTTTTGGCAATTTTTAATCCTTCATTTTGTACTCGTCAACACTGCAGGATTGTAGGTGAGCGCTTCCTGCACATATACTCGAGCAGAGTTAGTTATCTTTTCTTCATATTAATTTCTTCACATCAATTTATTATTGGCTCTCGCAGCGATCCACAAGTATTTTTTTCAATAGAGCAGGATTTTATCTATGACAAGTTTTAAGCGCCCTAAAAACAATGTGTAGGCCCTATGCATGGTATACACAGCAAATTGTGTACTGCATTGTACTAACTAATAGATCAAAAACTTTCCCTTCAGTAAAAAAAAGAGAAGTAAGACCTCCGCGGCGGAATGAAAGTACTGAAACAAGGCAGGCGCACGTAAGACCTTCACCAATAAGGGGTTAGTGCCATAACGTGCTAAGCCACACTTTTGTGTTTTTTGAGCTTGCACGTGTCTGAAAGTCCCACCATCGTGCTTCACAAGTGGGCATCACGTAGTTAGAAAAATTCCCCATAGATCACGAGAAAATCACGAATAATGTTCCTTGTTTTGTATGATTTGCCATATTAAGTCAAACTTTTGAAAGCCCATATCTCAGAATGAAGGTTTTGTGGCTTAGCCCATTATGGCACTAACCCATTCTATTGATTTAAGCTGTACCATAGGTCTTACTCAAGCAATTACCAATTTACTATTCATGAAATCTTCTTTCTGAACACAAATTTGTGGAATTTCTGTCGTACTACTAGTTACTTCTAACTTAGCAGTACCAGTGTAGTGCAATGGTACCGCTAAGTTAGCAGTAACTACAGACTTATAGTTAATAGTAATAGTAGTAGTACGAAAATTCCACCCATTCATTTTCCATGAGCCACTCCATATTAGCGTTTTATGAAATATTAGGAACTTCAATATTAAGCACCTTGATTTTCTATGCGATTGGTGCGAATTATTGCCATGAAACATTCATGCAGAATCGGCACCCCTTTTAGATGCTGATTTTAACTCTCACGTTTAATTTTTCACATGTAAACGTTAATTGGAGAATTTTAGAGGGTCTTTTCCGATTGGGCCAAGTCTGTTAGAATGGGTTTAGTTTTTCCCCCATTTTTTTTCTTTTCATAATAAAATCCTACCTACTGCTCTGAGTAGTTTGCAACAGTCATTTTACGAGACGTTCCATACCGTACCTGAGAATTGCTTGAGTAAGACCTATGGTACAGCTTAAATCAATTGGTGAAGGTCTTAGGTGCGCCTGCCTTGTTTTAGTACTTTCATTCCGCCGCGGAGGTCTTACTTTTCTTTTTTTTACTGAAGGGAAAGTTTTTGATCTAATTTCAGTTCTTTTTTGACAGTACACGTAACTTATGCTCTACACTATACAGTCTGCACTATGAATCCATTGGAGACGATTTTCGTCGCTTAGAAGTCCCTAAAATTATTTTCACAGAGATAGTCGTAAAAAAACGAAAGTCGAGTGCTACCAGCCAACGGTTAGTCTGATTTAATTAGTCTGGCTTAATAGTACAGTTGAATCCGGATAAAACAAACTTCAAGAGACTGCGGAAAAAGTATGTTATAACCGAGGTCTGTTATAGCCGAATCGTCACGCAACGAAAACATAAATTTCTGATTTCAGTATGGCTGTAGGCTACTATGCACTATACTAGACACCATACTGATTAATGAAATCTGTCACAAATGCAATATTGGCTGACCCGAAAATTATGCAGGACCAAATTATCCGAAATTTCCTTCTGCCGTCTCCTTTTTGCATTTTATACCTGGAAAACAATAGTGTATTTTCCCACTGAGGGTCCAAGAAATGGTCTGTTAAACCCGAGGTGAGGTGAAAATGAGTATGTTATATCAGGAGTGAAAATACACAGTGCCTAATGGAAGCATGACGGGACGGCCTTTATAACCAAGTCTGTTATAGCCGAGGCTGTTATATCCGGATTCAACTGTAAATCTGTAATAAGTGCAATGCGTTCACACCAGCGCAGCGGCAGGGTAACATTTGGCTAATAACAATATGGCGAGGTGGTAAATAAGTATTGACGTTTCTAGGTGATGGCGTCATGAACAAATGAAGTAATGACAGAAATATTGAGAGGTAAAAAAATCCCAGCTCCAATCCTGTAGCAGTGGGAACTGTGATATTTTGAACATAGATCCGCACCATCCCACTGCACCTTCGGCCCTTTGATGAAGGAACCGAATTCCGAATAGTTATTGAGCAAAAAAATAGAGACATATTTTTTGGTGGTTTTAAATTTTTTGCGGCGTTTTGAAGAGGAATTGAGTTTAGTCGTAAATGGTAGGAATGCACTTCACGACGGTAGGCATCTGTGTTAAAAATGTGGAAGCTCTAACAGCAGAACTTGAGTTAGGGCGAATAAAAAAAGCGTAACAACAACAACAAGAAGAAGATGTTGAAGAAATTCGTTGTTGAAATCTATGCTACGGTCTTACTAAGGGGCTATCGCCCCTTAAATGTACATAATGCAGTACACAATGTGCATTTTTTTAAAATCGCAACGCTGTGTACCATGGATACACGTTGCTTTTGAGAGAGTAGGCCTACCCCTTGAAGTATCAGTTCGAGAGTAACATCCTGTGATGATGGGGGTGGCGTACTGCAGACAGAATAATTTGGGAACATGCGCAGTTTCTTATCATTATTTGTTTGTTTTTGACAAGTGTGAGAGTCGATGCTCTTCATGTATGGGAATCTATTATTTTCTTCTAGTAGACATGTCCCTTTTAGGCCTTCTGTAGCAGGTATAGGGTGGCCATTTCCAAATCTTCAGAAAGAAGGACACAGCTGGTAGGTATATCGTATATGTTTTATACAGTACAATACATTGTGTGACCCATGACCTCGGGTCACACCCTGACTAGCTCAGTAACGCAGGTTCAGTTGGAGAAAAGATATCAGACTGTGAGACTGGGAGAAAAGGGTGGAAGAAGTGGCGGGGAAAACTGGAAAAGCAGCGAAAATAATGGTTTCTGATAACATACTGTATAATGAATATACCTTTTTTACTTGATATAACTGAAACACAATTTTTTTACTTATTAGCACACTAATAAGGCTTAAAAATGTAACCTAAATCAAATATTTTATGGTGATTGTTGAATTTTGTGGCGCCCTTTCTTTACAATAAGTACATGCTGGAGAGAGTGTCAGTATCGAAGTAGCGCAGTGGTCTAGTGGTTAAGACTCTCTCTTCGTAACCTGAAGGTTGAAGGATCGAATCCTGAAATGAAGACGGCGTTTCTTTTTATCGCTATGGACCTTTCCCGCTGTTACTTCATCTCTCATTTCACATTTATTTCTCTTTTAAGTGCATCTGGTAAATAGGCTAGACCCTTCCAACACTCACACTCTCGTTGCAGCATAGCGTGGCTGTGTGGTAACGCATCAGACTCTCAATCGGGAGATGTGGGTTCAAATCCCTTGTCTCCTTGGTTGAGAGTCAGAAAAAAAAATTTGCAGCCGCCATCTCTGGCCAAGATGGCGACTGTTCCTTCGCAGTTTCCCCAACACTTTCTTCAGAGGTGTCGGAGGAGCAGCGAAGAGGAGCAGCGAAGAGGGGGAGAGGGGTGGAGAGGGGGAGGAAAGGGGGGAGGGGAGAAAAGATTTTTTGAAATTTCTAAGACACCTGCTTAATGGGAGGGGGCGGTCACTTTTTTCGAAGAAAAAAGTCTGAAATTTAATCATTCAAAAATTCCGGTTTGTGTGGGCCATCGTACTCCAGTCGTCCAGAGAGGCAGACAATGAGATAGT
>KZ538626.1:0-24561 GCA_000934665.2 Catajapyx aquilonaris
TCTTCTTCTCTCTCCTTCTCACCCGCCCCGCCAGGGACCCCACCCCCTCGGGAGGTGCAGCGACCGCTGCACCTTGACATAGGTTTGGCCGCCACTGCTCTCTACTGAGTAGGATGACCCTTGAGAGAATTGGGGGAAGGGAGAGGACAGAGGAGGGGTACCCAAGATTGACAAGAGTCGAATTGTAGAGCAAGTTGGGACAATGAATAATAAGGAAGAGGGAAGACGACAATAATATTAATCTTCCCATTCATTCGCCTCTTTTGTGGTTTTTTTAATGCAACATGCCGCATATCCCAACCACATCTGGGCTGTGGGTGAGGAAGACGAATTCCAGATAATAGGCGATAAGAGGTGTAAAATGGGTACATATACCGTATAGGTATTAAATCGGTGTAAAATGCATAGAATTGGCTTCCGGGACGCTCTTGAGCGCGGGTCAGACCGCTTTCTCATCAACGGCCAGCTATGTAACCGCCGTGCGCAGTATCCTGATGACGATCTACCAATGTCCAAAGTTTGGTTTCCATGGCGTAAAAATTCTGGACTCCAACTTTGGAAAAGCAAACAGACGGAGCTCTTCTTTAGGTAGACTATTTTAACTGATTTTAACACTGCAAGTACTGCATTTTCAATATTGTTATTTTCTCACAGTTTACTTGTTAGGCCCTATTCATACCGCCAATCCCCACAGGGAAATGTGATGGTATATGTATGAATGTGTATGTATGAATGTTTGTATTAAGGTGGCCATTTCCAAATCTCCAAAAAGAAGGACACAGCTGCTATCAGCTGCTATGAATACCGTATAGGATGTAGTCCTACAACATATACAGTATATAATGAATACCGTATGCCTTCTTTACTTCATGATAACCGAAATACCCTAGTTACCAAATTATTGTATTTAACACCTTAATGTGACTGAAGTCTTCAGCATAAATATTTAACCTAAATCAAACATGCTTTATGGTGAGTTAAAGTACGAGATATAAAAAGGCGTAGAAAAAACTATATATATGTAGACCTACCGTACTTAAGAGAATTAATTTGTCAAATGGCACTAACAGTCACTGAAATCCCGATAACTCGAACCACCATGGGACCCAGAAAAAAATTCGACTTATCGAATATGGTGGGGAAAACAGCACCCGTACAAATTAAACACCAGCAGTACGTATGTCGTGTAGCCTACTGTATCTCGCTGTATAGTGTACAGTATTGTTTATTGCTTTTATAGTGATGAAACCCGTTTTGGGGATTATAACAGCACTGTGCAGTACAGTGTATATAGTCTCGAGCTTATACTGTGTAGCGACTGCCTTGCTCTGAAGCAAAAGGCATGTCACCACCAAAAACAAATGCATGAGTCGCTACCTACAGGAAAGGGAGCTTAAAACATGTGGCTTTCAGAGGGCTTTGTGCATTCCTTCGCGACTTATCGAGAAAATGGAGTTATACCAATTCGAGTTATCGGAATTCAATGTGCATTACAGTATATGGAGAATCCGTCAAGTGAAGATTTTATTCAACTTATCGAGAATTTCGAGTTATCGGTATTCGAGTTATTGGGATTTAGCTGTATTTTTAAAAATTTAAAAAAGGAAATGCCATTCTGTGGTATTTTTAAATGAATTTTCTAAACGTAGCCTACTGTGTTATATTACATGCATTCACCCTGTAAAAATAATAAGATGTGAATTTTAACTTTAGCTGGAACAGATATACTAACCGTGTTAACTTTACAAATAAAAAGGAATCCTATTTTATATATATATATCTGTCCTTTATTAGCAGTCTCCAAGAGTGGTTATTGTGGGCTACAGCTCCCAAACTTTCAGCTGTTCTAGTGCAGGTTAGGAAATCGACATTATTTTAGACTGGCCCCAAAAAGAATGACAAATCTACCTATCAACGTCATTCTTGAGGTGGCGAAGGGCGAAGGACAGTGCTCAAAAGAATGACTGTTAAAGAAGGACGTCTGGCCACCCTTCTGTATATGCATTTATGGCTGTTTGTGTGTTCGCCATGAAGTGATTTGTCCATATAAAAGGGGAATACTATAATGTATATGCACGAATAATTTTGGGTTTGTAATACGCTGGCTTGCACGTAGATTACAGCATCAGCAGGCCAGATCTGTATAACGCTTTCATTTATAAATAGGATTTTAGGTGATGAAACGAAATTCAATAGACAAAATCTACTTGTCAGTAGTGTATTACAGTACACCTTCCGCTTGCCGGATAGGCTGCAGCTACAGATGTGTGCTCTGTATATGTCGAGGAATAGCCTACACGTTGGGAACGTCAGCATACAAACTGTAAGGGACCATCAGTATACTGGTGCACTGTACAGTGCATGCCTACTATTATACAAACACCTTGTACCTGTCAAGTGGTACAGCAGAAGACCAAAAAAGGTACATAATCCTTCCACTGCTTCAGTGGACTCTGCGCAGTGGACTGTTAGTATTAAATATTGTGAACTGACGGTGTGAAGAAAACTTTACCTTTCTCTCTCCCACCGCTGCTTTTGCGCCATTAAAAAAAAGTATCTCCCACCGTCCCGAGCTAACTTTTGAGAGTAGGTTGTGCAAATCTGAATAAATCCAACAGAGCTGCAAGGCGGCTATAATAAAAATAGTTAGAAGAAGAAAAGGGAGAATGTCTGAAGCAGGGCGGGGTCCAAAATACGCATCTGCTCATTATCTGAGCGAGTTGGACGCTTAATTTCGTGTGCGAGACGCCATTGTTCTCGGAGATGACACCCGAGTCTTTGTCTAAAGATGCGTTTTTGGCAGGCGGCAGGAATTAGCCTTGCCCACCGGCGCGTTTTATTGGCGCAGATAAACCGGTGTAAGTGACGGGCCTTGTTCCTCTCCATCAACAACGGCGCGCTTTGTTGCGCAACACATTGGCCTCTATCTGCCCCGACAAACATTTTAATTGCCCTCGGCTAATTTTAAAAGCGCCTTGGTAATAGTTCGCAACCGGGCAGGGCCAAAACTTCCATTTATATCTTAGACAAGGCGGCCATCTTGAAGCGAATTCTCTTCTCCACTGAAGCATTTTGTCTAATGTATCAAGGGCGGTTCAGAGAATTCCGTCAATTGGCTGTTGTCGCTCTGCATTTTTTTTCCAGAAAAGATTAACAGCTTAAGTTTATTTAAATGGCTGGTTTTCAGCTGAATCGCAAAGGCCCGCAGCTTGACTCAATGAATCACCCTGCTGCTGGTTTTATAATGAACTTTTATACTCGATGTCCAATAGATTTTTACAAAACCTACATCGCACACTATAGCAACTGGGAATGATCGTTTTTATTCTGTATAACGTTGCCATAATTTTCATCTCCAGATGAGTACAACGTTACAAGCAACAAAAATTACGTTCTGTACATATAGTTCTTATATAGCAGTTATTCTGGGTGATTTACCATGCCACAAACACCAATTATGGGATATAATTGCCGAAACACCCCCAGGCTATATACGTCACACCGCGAAACTTACTGAACCCAACAGTGTTCAGTGAGTCGCAAGAAAAGGTTTTCGCGAGACATTTTTTTGTGTGTGGTGGTAATTGTTTACACCCGTCTTGTTGAACCGGTAAGCACATTGGGCAATAGTGAACGGAGTGGTTGTTGGCTTGGCAGCATCCGCGATGGAGGTCTGCTCAGTGGCATCCAAAGAGAGGACACGGTGGGGGCGTATTTGGGAGGGGGGGGGGGGTATATGGCAGCGGCGCATGCTGGAAGCTACAGGGTCGCCAATGGGCGCAATTAGTCGCGCCGTCGCTTCGGGCAGTGGCCCACGGCTATCACACGTCCGTCTCGCGGGCCCACACACTTTTTTTTAAAATCCTCCACTCTTCTCTCCGACCAACTCTCAGCCCGGATTTTGGAGTCATCGGAATTCCATCCAGGTCGGGAGATCCAGACCAGACCCATCAAGAGGGGATGTTGTTTTTTTTGTTCCTTTTCTTGCTCAGCCTGAACAAAAAAATTGAGCACAGAAAAATGGCCGTCCTCAGCGACGCCTTTTTCTCTGACCATTTTGGACCATATGTACAAATCGCCATTTTAGACGCCGCCGCAACACAATGGCTTCACTATAGCAAAGAGCTGTATGAATGATCCATACTTTAATTCCGGTATTAATCGAGGGTAGAAAAGGAAATCGTGAAAAAGTTAGGACGAGTGGATTTGCTTTGAGCAGGCATTGGCTGGGGATGGGGGTAAAGGTTGGGGTCGAATTAAATAAGAATCCCCCTGAAGCCAAAGTGAGCCCAGGAAGTTAGTTGTATATGCCAGAGCCCAAGATTGTATATAATAAATTCATCGGAACTGAGAGGGAGACTTGGGGGGTGCACGTTTCATTAGGTCCCCCCTCCCCCTTCTCTCTTATATCCCCTCACGTGGTCCATACTTAAACTTTGCAACGGCCAAAGTCTGCTTTCTCGCCTTCATTTTTGATGTGGTTTGTGGGAGGAGGGAGAGTTTGAGAAATTTATTTGCTGGGCTAGGGTGAATTTCTCTTCCCCCCATTTCTCTCTCTTCACGGCAGCCCCTGTCATAATAAGCGCTCAATGAATTTTGGATGTTCAAACTGAATGTTTGATGGGTTCGGCTTCTTGCGCGGCTTTTCCTAAGGACTCACCGGTTTTGTCTCAGGCTGCACCCCAAACCTTGTTTCAAAACCAGTATTATCACAATTTTATTTTATTTTTCTTGTTTTTAACTGAGGCCATGGATTATTTTCCGGGCGCGATGTTATCACTTGCTGGGATTGGAGCTATTTATCCCGGTTGAGTGTTTGGGGAGAAGGGTCCGGCTGAATAGCCTCCCCTCCCCCCAGTCCCTATCACAAATCCCTCTGCCTCTTATTCCCTGCGAGAGCAATCAGGTCCCGATAACGCCCTGGAATTGGCTTCGATTTGGGGAATAGCCTGCTCGCTTTTTCTCTTTGTCTCGAGGAAATTACTCTGACGGATTCTAATTGGGCGTCTTGGTGACTCCAAGAAAAGGGACACAGTTGCGCAAGAAATTCTTAAGACGTTAGTACATCAGGTAGACGTTAGTACATCAGGTAGACGTTAGTACATCAGGTAGACGTTAGTACATCAGGTAGACGTTAGTACATCAGGTAGACGTTAGTACATCAGGTGTTTTTCACATTTTGTATTTCAATTTTTAGCTGTTGCTTTTTGGGAAAAGTATAGAAGAAAAAAAAAGTTCCCCTCCTGTTCTTCTGGGGAGGGAAAAAAATCCCTGTGCAGTTGGGACGAAGAAAATGGCTTCGCGAATGAGATGATTGGGCCTTCCGATTGGCTTCCCTTTTCCACCAGAGAATCCGGGGAAATAAAGCGTAAAAGGAAGTGAGAAAGATATAAAAGGCTTTCCACTTACCTTCGTCCCTATATCCTGGGGAGCCCTCTCTCTCCCCCCTCTCTTTCATATCAGATTTTATCCTTCGGTATTTTTCAATCTTTAGTTGGAAAGAATATACCTGCGGAAGAAATGGCGGCACACGACCCCCATAGTCGACCCAGTGACATGACAATAAAACGAAACAGCGGTGTTTATAGTCGTAGCCTAGACTAGTACACATTCTGCTTGTCGAGGTTACAACCGTAAACACGCATTAAAGAGCGGGTTAATGACATTGGGTAATTATTATTAATCTTTTTCGTCAGCATAATGGGAGTTAACACCAATAATTTGAAGACAATCAACACAAATTTTGGGGAATTTGGATTGGGGGATAGGGGAAGGGAGACAGGATTGATTTGTAATAATAAGTGTCATCTCCATAATAATATTGCACTGAGGACGTACAGTCACTATACTTCTTTTTTTTGGCACGATCACTGTTCGGCGTGGGATTAGTTTCTCGCGCACGCGCACTTTCTTTCACATGTGTCACTGTCACACTTCGGCTGTCAAATAGTCTCATATATCTGGTGCTGACTAGTTCGCTTTTGGTTCGGTGAACGGTGTCACCTGAACGCTTCATTGTCCTGAGCAACAGTCTGTGGACATTTTGTTTAAAATTTATAATCGCGAGGAATGACGTAGTTCCGGTTTCATCATTGCTTGGACGGGAGGTCGCGAGTACGTCTTGAGCCTTACGGGGATAAATATATCTTGGGAGATATGTGCTGCCATTTTTGTATCTTACACATCGGATCAAGCGATGACTCTGTTGATTTTTAGTCGCAAACATTCATCTGCGAAAAGATGACAGTGTGTTGGTATACACAGTGGCGTCGAGAGTCAAGCCGGATTAGGACCAACCCTTTGAAGATCGTGTCACAAACACACCTGTTCTTGCCACACTGCTTTTTCTGCTATTTTTTTTTGCAATACTCCTGCCACACTCTACACAGTGTAATGAACGTCGTGGATTAGCTAACTACAGGCGTGTTTATGAAACGATCTTGGCAAATGAGATGAGCATGCGAAAGTTGGTGACATTCTGCATCACCCTACTAGAATGGTTAAGAGTGGTCCTTACCTGATGTGCATGTTGGTAATCATCAGGAGGATGGCCCCAGGGAGTGATGCGAGACTGCGTGGAAGTAAGGGTGTGGGTACTGGGCGGAGGATGGGGATGGGGCGGTTTGTGCCAGCATGTATGAGAGGGCATGCGAAGCTGAGGGAGAGGTCAGGTAGGGCACGTGGGCAGCGGCTGCCGAGTATAGCAGCGATGAAGGAGAGTAAGGTCCGTGCGGGGAGGGTGGGAAGGGACCAGGGGCCAGGGATGTGGCAGGGGTCACCGTCGGAGAGTTGACGTCCATCCCAGGGTTCTGCTTCTTCCATTTTGTCCTCCTGTTCTGGAACCAGATCTTGACCTGGGTCTCGGTCAGGGACAGCGACAGGGCCAGGTTCAGCCGCTCGCACACGGACAGGTAGCGCGTCGTCTTGAATTTGTTCTCCAGGGACACCAACTGAAAGGTTCGTTGCGCACATTGAGGTCGAGCCCATGGACAGGTCCAATGCGATTATTTTTGTACTCACCTGTTCGTAAGTGAAGGCGGTGCGGGCACGACGCGGTTTGCCTCCCTTAGCGTCACTGGACCCTTTCTTCTTCTTGACTCCTTTGGAGCCGTCTTTGGAATCTTCGGCGTCGTTGTCTCCGTCTCCGTCGCCCTCCTCTTCCCCTGCATCGTCTCCTTCGACGCCATCTTCTCCTTCCACCACTTCTTCCTCCAGCGATGCGGGTGACGACGCCGTTGCCACGCTTCCTGCCAAACACATAATTTCGTTGCTGTACTGTGTACCATCCCGACATTCAATCAGTGGACGTGCAACATGTGGTGTAACACGATAGTGTTGTGCTGCCAACTCGTTTCTGACCGGCCGAAACCTCGGCAAATGGTTTTAAATAGCGGAGGAATGGTGCGAGGGGAACCATGGAGAAGAAGAAGAAGAGGGGGATCCCCCTGCCCGTATCCGTCAAGCCGTCTGGCCGGCACATGCAAGCCATGGTAGGGGGGGCTTTTCCTTCCCCTTCCGACGAAGGTCAGAGGTCGGATTAGGGATGGATCCGGGCAGACTAATTGGATGAGAAGGGAGCCCAATGGCTTTGGAATTGCTTACAACCTACTCGGCACCAATTCATTTGCTGCCAACCTAACAATATTGGTTCTGTCCGGACATACCAGGGCTAATTTGAACAATACTTCACACAGGCACAATATTGCAACTATTATTGGTGGAGTCATATGGAAATCAATTGACCATCATTGAATCATTGAAATATTCTGATTCCAGGTCAATGTCAATTGAATTTTTTTGGGTGGTCACTAATTGGTGTGGAGCAAACTGTTCATATGTTTCCTGCCTTATAGTGACTGTGCAGTATATACATATAGTCTAATACAACGATGTATAATAGTAATTTGAATAATAGCCCTAAATAAAATGTGGTCAGTGCGATTTCAGAATATCTCTCTGTGTTGTAGGGTGTATACACATAGCGTTGGTATATACCGGAAAGGGGACGGAAATGGAAGAGGCTGCAGCGTCTCCGCAACGACTTTTGGAGTGTTTGTTTGCAGGTAGGTAGGTAGGTAGGTAATCGGGGAGATGGAGAGGATGGCGGGGAGGAGAGGGAAGGGAGGAGGGGAAAAAAGAGGAGTTTAGGGCAGAAGGGAATTGGCGGAATCGGGGCGTGTTTACCCGCGCGCCTCATTTTCTAATGGCGCCCAACTGCTAGGCAAACATTCGGCGGCTTGTTTTGGGACATCTACAGGGCCCAGGAAACCCTGCGGCGTTTTATTTCCGCACTGCCTCAACCTCGCTCTCTCTCTGCTTTTTTGCAGTATTTCATTTCATCTTGACAGAGGGATAAAACCTTAAAATAATCGCAATTAAAAGACGGGATGTCGGAAGCAGTTCTTATGAATTATTATAGATACTGTACTTATACCATCTTGCAGCGCCATTCGTAACAATGGTAGATATTGGCATCCTGACATCCCGAGTAATTTAAATAAAATATATATGTATATATATATATATAAGGACTGCCTTACGACTTGTTGCATTTAATTTGTAATTTGCGCTCTGACGTACTGTATACAATCACTGAACAATTAGTCAGGTAATTAGTTACAGTAGGCCTATATATTAATCTAATCCTATGTAACATCAGTTTTTAGATGAATGTTTTATATTCTTTTCAGCTGTAATTTGACATGCTCGTTTCGATATAGATGGGGGAGACAATATTATTATTTCCCCATTTATATGTAACCCGAGTCATGTTATTGGCTATTACGTATAGCTGTGGTGACTATACATTTTGCTGAAATTAAGTAAACTTGCACGAGATAAATCGCAGATATCGCCTATGCTTATACTGGGCTTGTTTATCCCGATTCTGTGTAGCTACAGCTAATTGACTGCTGATACAAATTATTGCAATTAAAACTTTTTAGGGTCCAAATTTTAATGCCGGAATAATATTAGTGTATAGTGTATTTTGTTACGTTTGATACGATTTAAAACATCCGATAATACCTTATGATAATATTTGCATTGTAATTACAACGCAATTTGAACCACTATTTTCGTAATGTGAGGAGTGAAATGAAACTCGAAAACACGATATAGCACATTATAGCAAGTTCATGACCGGTATTATCAGGTTCTTCTTGAGGAACAATATTAAGACTGAGGCATGTTATTAAACAACGAGAGACAAAAAATATTTTTTCATTGGCATGCTTTAATTGCGTTTCACATTTACGTTGCTTCCCCTGCTTATCCCTGCAAGGTGTTGAATGGGTCACCTTGTTCTCTCCTCATTCTGAGATAATGATGTTAAATATGCTACAAGTCACGCCACACCTAATTCGCTAGTCGTTACAACGTATACAGAAATTATTTAGCTTGGCTTTTCCCCCCCAAAAAAAGAAGCACTGTTGCGCACTTCCGGATTGTTAACTTTGACATGGCTAATTAAGGAACGAGGATTAGAAGGCTGATTATAGGGCTGTTAGCACGACAGTGTCGATCAAGTCATTTCCATGACATGGGCCTACGCATTTTGGATTTGTCTCTATATATTTGGATCACAATTTGTATTTAATATTTTCATTTCATATCATGTACACTCTAGCTGTATGTAGGTTGGTTTATAGACGACGAGCTTTTATGTAACTTATGCATCATATATATACCTCTGCTATCTTTGAAAAACATGACTTAGGCCTCCAGCGTAAATGTTTTCACAGATGAAAACTTGGATTATCATGCCTGGTGGTCCTGACTTGTGTGTACTTGTATAATGGAAATGAAGTCTGCTGTGGACCAGACTGCAGCCATGGGTCCAGTTGATCTTGGATTTCACATGAAATAGAGTCCACATCTGAGGCCTTCCCTCCTCCCTCCCCCTTTTACCTCCCCTACATACAACCCTCCCTACCTCCCCCCCAAACCCCCCTCTGCCTCAAAATGGGGCTGAATGAGCCATGACGGTGAAAGCGTAATTGTTGAAGGCAAATATTGACCCAAGTTGGGAGGCGAGTCTGCTGTTTGCAGCAGCCAGCAAGCTGAGTTTGGTTCACTTTCCGGCTCTGTTTCTCAGTTGGACAGGTTGGGATTGGACTCTGCTCTGCCATGAATCTATATGCATGTGGGATGGGCAGCACTTGTGACTCTATAGCCATCAAAACATTACGCACTTTCTCGCTCAGATAAATTATGCAAACGCCAGGTAGAAAAAAAATGAGTAGGAATATTAAAGACAGCTTTGCGCCCAATGTGTCACAAAGGGAGTGCTCAATTATGATGATTGTTTGGCGGTATATAATGTCGTTTGATTTAATTACCTGCAGGACAAACAAGGGATGGGGAGTCCCCTCCTCTTTTTTAGTTCTTTCCCCACAGTATAACAATTTGTGTGTGTGTATGCTCAGCAACCTTCCGGAAAAGGGCTTTTTAAGCGCCCCCAATGTTTGGTTTGCAATTGATGTGTGTTTGGGAAAATAACCCATAAATGACGTATTGTATTAAGTAGACCCGCCGAAGTGCGGGCAAAATTGCAAATGTATATTTACCTTGGTCTGACATTGTAAGCGGTAATTATGGTGATTGGACGTAAAAATGGAGCTCAAAGTTTGCATATCTTACCGATTTTTATGTGTGCATAAAAAGTTCCGGTTTTTGTGATTCCGCCTGGTCGAAAGTTTGTTGCAGCAAATTAGCATTTACAATGGGGAAAAAAGGATCCGGATTTATTTAAAGGCTAAAATATATCGGCGGTGTATTTTGGTAACGGGCGAACTATCAACAAGCAGTCATCGCAACTGTGAACATTTCTACGTCCATGTTTTTGCTTCTATTTGCAAAGTAGACAGCATTTTTCGCCCATTTTTATTCAACTGCTAATAATTCATCGAGGATTAGTCTCGTGCCAAAGGAAGTGACCTGAGCATAAAAATATGAAAATCTGGGGCCCGAGTCCAGCAGAAACAAAATCATAAACCAGCAGTTTGTTGAGTTACGTTCGGTTTACACACGCCCTCGGGAATTTCATGGCAACAAAATGTGCGCAGGATTCTAAACTGCTGACAATTCACATTACTATTTACCAGTCCATTGACCCACATTTTATTATACGACTAAAAACCATATATGAAATCGAGTGGATGTTGTGACTAACTCGGTACTGATATTTACAGCTACCGGTCCGCTAAATTTAACCGTAACGAAAGGAGCATCCAGGCAATTTTAACATGAGTTGAGACTAATTCGGAAGTACTACCCGCCAGACATTTCAGAGTATAGGTGGCCCAGAAATAATTTGGAGTGCGCATCATGTGAATAAATCTGCGGGGAACAATTTTGCATGGAAGTGGCACTATTAAGCTTCCGGAAAATGATATTGGGGCCGTTGGGAACACGTCAGCTGACACGGGAGCAACAAAACTTGAGCGGCCTAGCCTCCCTGCTAATGCCCTAATTAATTATAAATCAACATGACACGCCTTCAGCTCGGCCAGTGTTAATTGATTAGAGATGCGTGTTTACCTCTCTCGTTGGCGTCATCGTCGTTGGCCGCGGCGGCGGCTGCTGCGGCCGCAGCGGCGGCGGCGACGGCACTGCCCAGCGCCAGATGCGTCCATCTCTTCCCGGTGAATTTGGTCGGGTCCAGGATATTCTCAACGGAGAAGGGCAGGCGAGAGACGGAGGTTGGGGAGGCCTTAGGGTCAGCCTCGGGGCCGCCTCCGACAGCAGCCTGGCCAGCCCCGGCCATCATCACCATCCCGCCCGCGTGCCTGCTGAGGTCCACAGGAGTCATGGTCAGGTCGTCGGACTTGCTGCCTGTTCCACCGCTGCCCTCCGGCGGGGTCAGAGGAGACAGCTGGAGCACTTGGTGGTGGTGGTGGTGATGATGATTATGAAGAAGGAAGTGGTGGTGCGGGTGGTGGTGGTTCCCGTTGCTAGTGGGCTGCTCTTCCTGGTCGGGTATGGCCATCGCGTCCGAGTCGAACCCGGACGCGGGAGAGTCGGTCAATGAGGTTCCTGCTGGGTCGTGACAGGTCATGGCCTCGCAGCAGTCCGTGCTGGTGCTGGTGGTTGATGGAGATGAGGACGAGGCGGCGCTGGTTGCTGTGGTGCTGGCAACGACGTCTAGAATAGGGCTGCTGCTGGTTGTGGCTGTGGTGGTCGTGGTGGTGCAGGGGGTGAGAGGCGGAGTGGACGTCACCTTCCTCTTGCGCTCCATCATCATCTTCAGCAGTGGCAGACCCTGGCCGCATCTTCCTGGCTCATTCTGCATGTCCACATCAACAAGAGAGAGAGAGAGAACATGCAGGTGTAAATCCTCACAGACTTTATTATGTATTTACATCTTCCCCACGGCGTCTGGCTGCGTCACACTACATGAATGTTGTTCTTGCCAGAGCTTTACCTTACATCCACCTTTGCAATATTAACACCCAACATCACTTATTTAGCCTTAAAATTAGCGCGTCTTTACACTGTGGGTGGGTACGTGAGATGTTCTAGGCCTCGGTTGCTCTGCCTTACATTTGAACAGAAAATTGGCTCTGGAATTACATCGCAATTATTGAGTGGTCTGCAATGGTAGTTATTTATATAATTTTGATATACATTGCAGGCATTTATTCAAACGGCACTGCAAAGTTCGCCTAATGTGTACACAGCGATACGTTTGTGGCTTACAAACACTGGGTTTAGTCGCAATGTAAGCGCGATTTATTCCGCGTTACACATGTAATTTTTCTATCAACTTACGTGACATTAGTCGTGGCACATTGATAGTCCTGGTCAGCCATGCACTTGCGACGGGGCACGTGTCCACACTCACTCACTGGTCAAAAGTATATATGGGGGTGATCACAACGTCACGTGAGTTTAGGCAACTCAGGACCGGACAGAGAAGGTGCGGAGCCAAAGGGGATGAAAGTCCGATTGCCCCTCTCGGCTTGCAGCTGAAATGTGTCCCCCATTTGGCCCCCCCTCTTCCGGCCTAACCCCCCGCAGCGTTGCTCCTTGACACTGCAGCCCATCTGGAATGACCCCCTGGCTAAGGCGCCGCCTTACTATTGGCCGATGCTAAGCAGCCCATTACCAAGGAGCCATCCTATTGGACGCTTCCTCCATGCCATCCCCCCCTACTCTCGACGCCACCATAGGGGCGGGGCCACGACGCCTGCGACGCCCCCACGCCATGGCACCTGCAGAGAGTGTTTGCCGCCATAGATTCAAACTGGGGGCTTTTTTGGTAGGTCAAAGGTGTTTGCCCCTGAAAAACCAGCATTTTGGTGAACAAAAGAGGCTGAATTGTTGCCAGCACTGCAGGATGAACATTGATTGATGCTGCTTTTTGTGCTGGATTTTCAATGGGGGCAACACACCTGTTAGCGCTCAAACTATAAACTATCGTACAATTTTTACTACCATACCCCACATTGCCAATATGTGCATTGCATTTCTGTCGTATACAGATGGACTATTAATAACCAAAGTGGTTGTTTGCATTCTTTTAATCCCCTGTTCTTTCCTTTAGGACGACATCCTGACACTTTAAAAAAAAAAGTGGAAAAAAGAGTGGGGAGCCGGAAGAAGAAGAAAAAAAAAATCCGAAAGCCAAGCCCCAGCGACCAATCCCAATTTTCCGGGCGACTTGCCGGTTGGCCCCGTGAAGAGGTCCCAACCGCCGGGATATTGATGGAAAAGTGAGTACGTTGGGGGGGGGGGGGGGATTCCGATTTACTCCCCCCCTTTTTCTCCCCACCACCCACCCCCTCCCAAATCGGCGGGAAATTGATGTTAAGGCGGGGACAAAAGGATGGTGGCTGCCCTACCGTCGATGGCCCGGATTAAGTGCCGACTGACTCATACGCCTCTTAATCCAGATTTACATAACAGCTCACCGTACTAAACATTTAGAAAGCTACAATTAGCCAGAGGAATTGATATATTCATTGGTTTGGCTATTTATAATAGTTAAAGCGACACATATTATTGGGGGAGTCCCATATGACAGTTCGTCCGAACAGTATATCCATCATTAAAAATTGCATAAATTTTGAATACAAATTTAACAAAAATATTTTGGGCGAACAATTTTTTGGCGAACAAAGTTTTGGGCCAACAAGTTTTGGGCGAACAAGTTTTGGGCGAGCAATTTTTGGGAGAAATGATTTGTAGTAAAATGGTGTGCATGTCCTTTCCCCTCTCCACTTCTTGGTTCATCCTCCCCATGAGTCGTCCCTTACCCACAAACAGGAGGTAGCATCTCGAGGGACGTGGCGCCAAATATTGACAGGAAGCCTTGCATCGTGATCGTCAAACCGGGGAACTAACTCTCTTTCCCTCCCCTCCCCCACCCCCCACGACCCCATTTTCCGTCAAGTGCGCCTCTCTTGGGAATTTCAGGCCGGGGATGGGCCAATCACACGAGCCGCCTTTACTTTGCTTACCCGGCCACCCTGAAAAACCTTTTGCTATACTATTGCTACCTTGACATTTATTGTGTCAATTCAGAAAAAATCATTTGGTTGTCGCCACTTTAAGGTGACACGCAATATTTGTATTGAATGTGTACATTGGTTATCCAATTTCACTGTTGTCATAGGTTGCATCATGTAAGGATAAAAGTGACCCCCCGAACCTTTTTTGAATTTGAATAAATTTGTACTGGCGATGTCATTTTTAAAGACTTTATAAGACCGAATGGGCTTGTAGCATAAAAGTCTGTCTTGCGAATGTTCAGTACATGCTTGGAGGCTTAAGTTGATAGTCCCAATGGGAAGGCCCTTTAAGGACAATCCCGGCCTATCTTTACCCCGTGGCTCATTTCCCTCCCACCCACCACCCTACCTCCCCGCTTCACTCTCCCGCGGGCCTAAAACCCGTTCGTCTCTATAGCAAACCGTCAACTCAATTGTCCGGAAAGGAGGCCGCCATTATCCGGTTCTTTGGCAGAGGAGCTAGGAAAAGAGGGGGGGTGAGACTGGGGAGAGGCGGGGGTGGGGGGGGGGTCGAATTAGTACCATCCCTAACCGTAGGAAAAAAAAAATATCCGGAAAAGCGCTTCTTCCTTTTTTCCTTAAGAACCATTAACTCTCTCTTTCTCTCTATCTCATCCCCCTGCTCTACTTACTCCCCCCCTCTCTTTTTTTCCCTCCCTCCCCGCCTACCCCCTTTGCCAACTCCTTTTTTTTTTTCCTAATCAGGAGGCAGCCTGGCGTGAAGGCTCCAAATGAGATTTCTCGGCGGAAAAATAGGATTTGGAGTGGTTGAAGGGAGGGAGGGGGAGGGAGGGGGGGGGGGGATTTTGGCGCTGAGTGACGCCCCACTTAATGCGATTCCAACAGACGCCCCGCACTATTCCCCGCCTGCCCCCACTCCCTGGCTCTAGGTCCTTTTTTCTCGCCTCGCCGATAATCGATCCCTTCGGTCGCAATTAGCCAATTGGGAATGTGGACGTGTGTGAGAGTTCATCGGAATGGAAGGTTCATTACTAAATTATAGAGGTTTTTTTATTGGAGGGGGGAAGGGGTGTATTCTTCTATTCTGCATATCAGGAAGAAACGCTAAAGTTACTTGTAGATTAGGTTGGGTCATACATGTTGGATACAATTTTGAATAATGCAAAAGGGATTTGATGATTCGCAATGGTTGCAGATATGTCGCTGGAATAATTTCCCCGGTTTACACACATTCTACTGATTCTAGTGTGTAGAAGGGGAAATGGAAATTGGACCCGTGGGAGTGCTTAACAACTATCAGGTTCAACAGTGCCACGGTGTAAACCAAGAGTATAAGGTTTCAGTTCAAACATTACAAAACAGTCATTTGAAATACTATAGTATTGACACCACAGGTCTCATTAATTTATAGGCATTTACAGGTACTGTATGTCAAATGGTTGCAGCATATCCTAGTGGGCATCCGGACTTTTCGCCCCTGCCGTTTTGGCGGGGGCGAAAAGTCCGGATGCCCGGATGTCCGGACTATGCAACCATCAGTACTCTGGCTATAGGTAAATTTTTAAAACTTGTTTTGCATTTGAATATTCCTAATTATGTTGTTATTGCCAATCGGTCTTCTGTTGGGCGCCTGTTGCTCTGAAGAAGGCGGTTCATTTAAGTTTGAGAATGTGAGGCGAGAGGCCGCGTAATAAACCCTCAGGGGATGGAATATAATGCTGATATGCATGCATGTTGATGGAAGGAGAGGGCTGAGTGGAGGTTGGTCGAGAGAGATTTTTCTAGCCCTTAGTCGTGGTGGAAGAGAAAAGAGGGGGGTGGGATGAGGCTATGGGATGCTGGTGGGGAAGAAAAAAGAGAGGTGTCGCAGGAGAGAAATGGGCGTGGGCTTCATTAAGGCGGCGATGGACGGCAGCCAGCTCATTAGGCGCGCCAAGTGACGCCGGCTAAATAATTTCGGGGAACGGGTGGGTGGGAGGGAGGGAAAATAGGGGGGGAGGAGGTGTAGATAGGGGGAAAAAGGCAGGGAAGGAGGAGGGAGGCTCCAGGCAAGGATTAATTAGTGGATAGGTAGTTAAGCAGCCACGCTGCTCTAAACCTTAGCTGAGGATCACCACTGAGTTCAAATGGACTCACAAGTGAAGAGGCGGCTTGTTTAGGCAGCTTCGTTGCTTTGTTGTCGATGGGAGCAGTACATCAGGTGACGAATTTGCGAATATCTCCACAAGATGCTAATTATCGTGTCATATTAATAAGTAAGGGAGCAAGTTATTTCCTCACACAGCAGAAAACGACGAAATGGTATCTTTTATAATGGGTATAGGCAGAAATATTCGGAAGAAATCAATGATACTATTACATTTCATATTTTTCACTTATACAATGACATGGTTTATTTCTATACCATCAGCATCATCAGGTTGAGATATGTTAGAATGTTAGGCCTGTCCTTTTATCCTCTTAATCATATTCACTCAAAAGTTCTTTTTGGACTGCTCTTCGAAGGTTATGTGATTGTCACCTGCAGGACTTGGAGCATCATTGTTGTTGTACAAACAACCAATGAACTTGTATTTCTGTGAATAGACTAAGTTATCCGCATTGTTCTTCAAAGGATCAAAGCTCTTCAACAATTTCACTATTGTTATACAATTATAGGTTAGTAATTGAATTACTGCATACATTCTAGAGGTGAATATTTCCTTCCACCGCTGTTGTGTTAAATAATAATATAAGGCAAAAAAATTTCATTATCCGAAGAGAAATATTTTGCGGAACTTGCACACCTGGAGGGAATAGATTTTAAATATTTCAGCATCATTAAAGAACACCTCGATTAATTTCTAACCCGACTTATATGCCTGTAGAAATCTATTTCGCTTCAATCAAGCCGCCTATACTGTACACTTGTCCAATCATAGCGTGCAGCATGCAAATCCAGCAGTAAAATCAGGAAGAAAAAACCTTCAGACGACGTCAAGCCCTCGGCCCGTAAAGTTGGCTCAGTACAAATAGGTCTGAAATGCAGTCGTGTAGGATTGGAATCCGAGCCTTTCCAATTAGGCCATCAGTCGTCAGCTTCCTCCCAGCCCATTTGAAACACTGCGACCCTCCCCACCTCATGTCCTCCCTCCACCTGCTCCCGCTTTCCCAAGCCCCCGAAACTCCGTAACCACCGGCACCACCGCAGCCACTATACCACCACACTCGCACACACACTCACATTCCCGAAGAGAGCAGCCAATTTGTCGGAGGTGATTGGAGGCCTGCTTAATGAGCTTCCGTTTGTGGCCCAGAGCAAAGGAGGTGCTGAAAAGGAAGCGTACAACTTGATGAAGACTCAACCACACCATCATCATCCTCCTGAAGACTCAACCACACCATCATCCCCCCTCATATGTATACATATGGGTTATTTACACTGGTGCTAGATTCATTAAAGAGTGTCTTTCAAGGCCTCACATGGAAAGACAGTAATAATGGTTCGTAAAGAGCGCATTACCAGAGTTATGAGGATTTTCCTGCCGAGTCAGCCTCTAAGATGGGGAATTTTTGGATGGTTGCCCCAGACGTCGTAGGTGGTCCCGTTGCAGCTTCTTCGGCGTCGCCCGCGTCACGGACGTCCTCCCGTGGAATCACTTTTTAGCCACATGCCAGCAAAATAGCTAGACCAGACTTCGAGAGAGGCACCAACATGGCTATATTCCGCATATAACCTTTCCTTGTTTTTCAACACAACACTACTTCCTGGGCTCCACGCTCAATTAGTCCTCGCCGTTAATAATCCAGATAATTAATCAGCACTTGGGTGTATATTAGAGATGGATGTGCAAGCCCCCTCCAATGATGAACGAAAAAAATTGGTGAGCGAGGAAATGAGAGTGATCATCGGAAGGCGTTACATTGAGCTAATTATAGTGGGTTCTTGAGCGCCATAAGTTATCCGGGTGAACGCTGACACTCTGGTTGACAAACTCATTTTTGGGTCCGTAACGAGGAAGGCGGCTAAATGATTAGCTCTGCTGCCGTATTCTGGGAAATTCCTCCCACCCCCCTCCACCTCCTCTTCTTCCTCCAGACCTCCCCCCCGGAAGAGGAGGATGAGGATGATTTTCTAATTGCCAATTTGCCTGCTGAGAGATCCAGTGACTTGGGAAACGAGCGGGCCTAATCCTGATTAGTTAATGCGGCCTCGCTAACGAGCTTGCCAACTTACTTACTTCACGACCATAATTAGACTTTTGCGACGAGGAGGCTGGGGCGAAAGTGGGGGGGGGGGGGAGGGATAGGTTGGATCGAGGTGTTCAAAGAGTTAAAGGCGGATTCATTAGCACCTGCGCTTACAAATGGGCGCCACTTATTGCAGGCTTGATTTACCTCGAAAATGTATACGCTACTTCATAACCTTGTTAGGGTTGTCGTAATTTCCCGGAATGCCGGAAGGGACTTACTGCATCATTATCAGTTTTATTTTGAAAGGGAAATGTATTAAGGAGGGGGGACTCGCTTTTCAGTGGATCATTTCATTAAGTGATAGTTTGGATTTAACGTAGATTATGTGCTCTCGTTAATTGGTTTCTTTACTGATTTTTATTAGCTAACTCAGAAAATATTTCACAATAATGTATGCGGATGTTTTTGTTTTCTTCCTGGGAGAAGAATGATAGCAGAGTGAACCTAAACGAACGTGTGGCGATCCGTGCCGGTAACTACGGTCTGAAAGTGAGATTGATAGTAAGCGTAGGCGAGCAGAAAACTTGTGCCTTTCCATGTGGGCGTGAATAATGCAAGAGCGAGCCTAATCTCCTTCTCGGCTAATCCGGGCCCAGGCCGCTGACAAATAAAAGACAAGGTGGAAGGTTAGGTTGCCAATTCCAAGCCGAACTCTACTCCTCTGGTGGAAAAGCCTACCTGCCATTAAAAAGGAATTGTCCAAATCCCTCCAAGCTCGCCACCCGCCTGCCCTTACCCACCCATGAACCTCTCCCTATAGCTGGGTATATAGGTTTGTGTGTGTCTGTGTAGAGGATATCCTCTAGTTAGGTGTACACGTAACGTCAGTCAGTGCTACTGGAGCAGATGGTAACCATCTGCTGCTTCTCACCCAGAACTTTTTCCTTCTCGAAGGATGGGGCCATTCCTCGCCCCAATTCGTCTCTTCATGCCCTCTCACACCCCACTCACCTCCTACTGACTAATTATTGAAACCCGTTTCAACAGGCCGACTCTTACACTAGGGCTTAAAGATCAAAAGCAGCGCTGAAATGCCTATATGATGCAAACGGGTATAATTGTAATTTCGGATGTCCATTAATTGGGGGGCTTGTTAGGGCGGATTTTTTTGGCATTTGAATCTTTGAGAGATGATCGGCTAATCCGTCGACTCATAAATAATCCTGTGATTAGTAATGCATTTTTGCATTGAACGAGGCTGTCACTGTTCAGAACATTAATAGTTAATGCCAAGCTCATGCAAGTTTATTACAAAGTCAGTAGGTCTGGCATTATATACTCCATTGGCCCAACAGCCCTTCCAGTGTTTTCAAAAATAATAATGGTGCCATGTGCACAAAATGTGAAAGGTACATTAGAAATTTCTGACGACATCGTTTTCATTTGCTATTACTCGAGCAGGACAACTTCATGGAATGTGATTTTTTTAGTCATATAGACTAATTTCTATATGTTTAAAAAATTTAAAACGAAACCCTCAATCTATTATGAGAGTTTCCCACTAATTTTAACTCTCCTTATTTAATTAAGACCGACATCATTTCCCGCGTCATTAACCCCGCATCGGAACTCCCAATGCATATGTCATTAACAAACCTATTTAAAACCACCCCCGCACTAATGTGTCAGCCGAGCCATTCTTGACTCGATGTGTTTGGTCAGGTCTTTTAGACATAGCTAGGTCGGAGCATACCAGAATCCCAAACCGGAGGTATAGATGGCCGTGTAATTTGGAGGCTGCTGGGGGCCAGAAATGTGGTGTCACAGCGTGGCAATGAGCTGCAGCAGCCACGGCGGGGGGTAGAGGAGGAGGAGAGCTCATTTTCCGCCGACTTTCTCCCCCCTCTCTGCCAATGGGCCGTCCAATTGGCCTGGTGTCAACAGATTCATAGCGGAAGTTGCTCCGAGGGAGGGGATGCTGGGGAGGGATTCACCGGCAGGCAGGGCATATATCCCTCTCCTCTACAGAGATATAAAGTATATATCCTGGCGCTCCCCAGTCCCCGCGACTCATAACACGCGCCTCCAGGCGGTTTGCCCTCCAAACAGCCTCAGCTGCAGCCAATCACGCTGCGAGAGGGAAGCACCCACGCCATACACCGCCATGTTGCGAGGTGTTATAAGGCTGAAGATTTGATGGATGACTAGAGGTGCAAACCGAGTCATTGTCCAAGTCCCAATTAGCTGGATGATAACAGAGTGCTCTCAATTGGGTCTTTCAAGACGAAGAAGTGGTATTATGTAGCTGTAGGGGCCTTGGTGCAGTCAAATTGCTTCCACTTCCTGTTGGAAGTAGCGTAGAGGTCTATTTGTGAGGCCGCGAGGGAAGCAAAGAGGTAGTAAACTGCTGGCTAATAACCTACTAAAAGAAATGGATGTGTGTAGGACTTGGAATCGTTGAGCTGGTGAGAGGGACTCATTCTTAGGGAGGATAGTTGTGTGGGTGGGTAGGTGGTAAGTTTTAGGAAGTAGGTTGTCCTGTGCCAGCCAGGGGAATTAGCCGAGTTGACTTGGCCGTGATGACAGGTTGACGAGGCGGGGAGTTTGTCTAGCTTGGGATGGGACTGCTTGTTTCCCACCAGGATAGCCCGACTCGACCCCTGTGTCTTGCATGTGCTGCGAGTCGAGATATGCACCCGCCCCACTCCCAGATTTATGCGTCTCGTACATTGCCTCCCAAAGCACCCACTCTCGCTTGTCACCTTTGCAACTACACCAGAATATATTAGGACTAGACAGAAGGAGGACCGCCTCTCGTTTGAAAAGTGGTGTCCAAATGGGTTGGTTAAACTGGTTGGTGTATATGTATATAGGGGCAAAATCTCATGCTTTCCCTCCTATAGTGCACCAACGCTCCTGCTGCTCCTGTATCGCATCAAATCCCTGATGTTTGCCTTCTGATTTCCAATGCGGACGTTGATTAGTCCAGTTACAGATTAATATGTGGCCGCGCGGCGTTTGTGCATACAAGATGCTGGCCTTCTCTTGCTGCAGGTCATGGGGGATTTTTGCCCCCAAGGCATTGCATGGGACGCGGAATTTGTTTGATAGTGGGAAAAAGGGGGAGGGAGAGAGGGGGGGAAATGGACTGGCAGATCAGTGATTCTGCACGATGTTGCCTGGGCCTATGCAGCGTATAAACAAAAGTTGCAGCGTGCTTGAAAGTATACGCAAAAATGGATTGCATTTTTTTTTCGAGCCTCGCGTATGTGCACAATATCTCAGGCGATAATATTGCAATAAGAACGGTTCGCAAATTAAATTAAATTTTTAACAGCTCTAGAGCCCAGTTAACAATGTGCACACATGTGTTATAGGTGTGACAAGTGTGTATATGAAAATAATAAGTTAAATTATTAAGAAGCGATGTGCGTGGGGGGTGGAGGGATGATGGGAATTGGGGAGTTATAGGGAGGGGATCGAGTGAATAGGTTCCAGAACGGATCCAATTCTTGGAGAAATGAGCCAACCGTCGCCTTGAACTCATCTCTTGAGGGTTGCTGGGAAGAAGCCTTTTAGAATTAAGATGAGAGGGGCAGATCAGCAGAGTATAGAGAAAGAGAAAAGCTAGTGAGGATGGAGGGTAGGAAAAAAAAAACTGGGATGGTGTGAAGAAAAAGCAAGTCCAGAAACATCTGGAAGGCATTAATATCAGTCCAGGGGCAGTGCTTTTTACACGCCCCTCGAACAAGCACATAAGTGTCTTTTAATGACTCCAATTTGCCTTCTGGTGTACGTGACCCCGGTTCTTCGACAGAAGAAGCTTGCTTGCAGTAGCGAAGCGGAAAAGAAGAAGCATTCCTGAATTAACATTTTAATTGGAAGCAGTAATCGAAAAGGGATGCTCCTGTGCCGTGTGTGTTCCCCATGACAACACTTGGGCCAAAGTCTCCCCCCCCCCTCCCTCCTCCTCCTCTTCATGCAGGTGACGTCAGAGGTCCCTGACGATGCCAAGCCGGTGCCTCGTTTCAGGCCTCATTTGCAACGCTTCCAGTGCTAAACCGCCATAATTATCTCTTCCGCCAATTGGCCCGCCACCAAGCTGCCTAATTTTCTGTCTCGTGTCCTTTTTTTTCTTTCTCTCTCTCCTCTCTCTATCTCCCTGAAGCGAATGTACACGCGCGTGTGTGTGTGTTGCAAGCGCGGACTAAATGCGGCGCATGCTTTGAATGGCGCATTTGTAGTGCTCAAATTGGTGCTTGCGGAGACGCCACTCTAGCTCGAAAACTACCTACAACAGACGACGCTCTCTTCGTAGGAATCTGGTATAAAAGTGCGGCAAAGCAAAGCCTGGGACGGTCCAGACATTTTTTTACGGGGCCAAGTAATTAGATTTTTGCCAAATGAACATTACGTACGAAATTATTTGGATTATTTTGTTAGTGTGTTTACGTTTTAACATATTATAAACCAATTTAACCTGTATACACATAGGGTGTAAGCTCACTGGACTGAGGTTACGGACAAGATATTTTACAAATACGCGTAATAACTAAGTTATACATAATATATTTACCCATGATTCATGGAAAATACTATGAATGTTGCGAACTATGTTGCGAACAATTTAACTCCTCTAGAAATCCCTAAATTAATTTCCAAGAAGAGCGCCTTAAAAACTCTAAATTAGAGTACTACCGGCCAACTAGGCTTATTTAATTATGAAATACGCGAAAATATACGGAACAGCAACCTTGAGAACCGTGTCAGGAATTTGCTGAAATCATGGTTCTTTGGGAGAAATAAATTAATACTTAGTTGCGGATTTTTGACACTTCTCGAGAAGTAAATCAATTTGGGAGTTTTCCGAAGTGTCAAAAATCCGCAAATAGGTATTAGTTTATTTCTCAAGGTTGTTGTGACGTATAATATACGTCACAACAACCTTGAGAAATAAACTTATAATAAACGTATTATGAAATACGCTAAATATATTATATTTAGCGTATTTCATAATTAAATCAGCCTAACAGTTGGCCGGTAGTACTCCAATTTCGGTTTTTAAGGCGGTATTTTTGGAAATT
Source organism: Catajapyx aquilonaris (assembly GCA_000934665.2). NCBI lineage: Eukaryota > Metazoa > Arthropoda > Diplura > Dicellurata > Japygidae > Catajapyx > Catajapyx aquilonaris. The sequence continues at coordinate 23,732 of KZ538626.1, forward strand.
AATTTAGGGACTTCTAGACGAGCAAAATATATTGTTCGCGACATATTCATATTGTTTTCCATGAATTGGTAAATATAGCTAAATTATCATTTGTGAAATATCTTGTCTGTATCTGAAGAGTAGGCGTTTTTGGCATTTGGCCTATAGTTGGTAGCGACTAGCGAAGTAGGGGTTAATGATTCATCCTGCGAGTTATACCACCCCCTTACCACATTTGCTGCATGGGTCGTCTCACCCTCAGGATATTTTTATCACACATACGGGTTCAGTTGCAGACAACAACAAAAATGCACACAAAAATTATCTCCTGTAATGTAGTCGAAATCGATAAAATCAACTATAGTTAGTCTTGTAACATCCTACAAATCCGACAAATGTTTGCATGTTGCAGTGATACGGTGCTTCACTTTCATATCTCTAACACACGCATAGGCTAGCTGCAAAACTGATATCCTATCAGTATGTTTACACATTTATGTCTGCAGTTATCTCCGCTGTAGTAAGCAAGTAGTTCTATAAAAAACTTATGTTCGGCGATGTTCGGGGTAATTACATTTATTGAGAGCAGCAGTAATGACACTCTGCTCATCCACTGGATATATGAAATTATCCCAATGTTTGCTGCAATATGAACAAATCCGAGCTGATCCTAGGTGAAGCACACTGAAGCTGAATATACTTTTGAGTGAAGCAGCTTGGATCTGATTTGGGAATTACAACCTTGCTTTTGGGAGCAAGGCAGCATTTGATGCCCAGTGATGCAGTCAGAATTGCTTGTTTTGGAGGGGAGTTTTGATGGAAGGGTTAGGATGCGAGGGGGGGGGGGGGGC
>KZ538626.1:24840-57921 GCA_000934665.2 Catajapyx aquilonaris
GGGGGGGGGGGAGATAGGTTGGTTACGGCCAGGCCAGCACATAGCTACTTGCAGGCTCCTCATGCATTTTTCACAAGGCGGATGAAAAAGGTATGGTCATAAAAGTGAACACTTGGGTCGTGACGTGACAGTGTCAATCTGGTTAGGGCGGAGAATTCGCCCCAAAGAATTTGTTCACTTTCATTCCGCATGGTTCTTTCAGTAGAGTTTTTAAAAAGACCGTGTCAATACCAGCATACCATAAAAATGAGGAAATAAGGACTATGCTCCGCCCCCTTGCAATAATTGGCACATGCGAGTCTAATTACCGAGCTCGCCTTTGGTTAGCCTCACTATTATACACCTAGGCCATTTATTATTTCAGCAACCGGGCCTGCAGTGATTATTAGCCCTTTGGAACTTGGAGAAGCATTTTTAGGGAGCCAAAGACGTGATCGATTATGCAAATAGAAGGGGGGGCCACTTTGCTTATCCTTTGAAGTCTGTGTGTCTTTCTGAGTAAAAGATAGCTTCTGGCATGTGTGACCTGCTCGGATTGGAGTCTGCAATCATCACACATGCTACTGCAGGAGGAGGTTAGGCTGCTGGGAAAGGGGAGAGGGGGGGGCAAGTAGAGAGTGCATAGAGAGGGGGGGTGAGGTGCCCCTCCCTCCCTCCCATCGAAACCCCTCATCCCCATCACTACTACTAAACCCCCCTCGGCCCGTGCTCTTCTCATCCCCGCAGGCTCTCGGAGGCCATCCATAATGCAGAGGCCAGGCCTCAGTCCGCTCGCTCCTAATCGAATGGCGGATGAGGCCTGCATAATTCACGCCCCACGTATTAAACCAGCATCGCCCACGAATTGGCAGAATCCGGGGGGAACCCTACCCCACACACCCTGCCAACCCTGCCAACCCAGCTTCCTTCTCCTCCTCCCCATAGCACACCACAAAACCAGGCTCTTCTACCCAGACACCCAAAAAAGCCCGAGTCCTCCATCACGGTGGCTTGCGGAGGCCACCTCTCTTGTTTGTCCACCGACCTCGAAATTGCCTTGCCCTTAGTTAGGGGGGAAAGCAACACGACCTATTCAGCCCAAAGACATCACTTGATCGTCCGACATGATCGCACCTGAGTTACCAAAGAGCATCGTTATTGCTGGTCCCCAGGTGTGGCTTGTATGCAACATTGTGTTCAGAAATGTATGGGGGGCGACCTTTGGCTAAATGGTTAAAAAAATGACAATTAGGTAGCATGTTGCATCGTATATAATTAGACATTATAGAGCATGTACGGATTTTTTTAAAGTAAAATATTACTGATGTTAAATACTACATACGGTACTATTGGTCTCAATTAGTTTCGACCACTTTATCCTGGTCTTGACGCAACCCTTCGCACACCTACACACCTCCTCACCGTGGGGCCTATGCGAAGGGTTGCGTCAAGACCAGGCTAAAGTGGCCGAAACTAATTGAGACCGATAGTACATCTCGAAAAAATAATGCACGAGTTAAAAGAAATTTTACAGTATTTTTTTAAAAAAAGTGCAAATACAGCTGAAATGGACATCTCAAAAAAATAATACACGGATTTTAAACATTTTACAATTTTTCATATAAAAAGTGCAAACACATCACGATATTATCAAGCTAAAATGGACCTTCCCAAGAGGGTAGGTAGGCTTATGCGCATTTAGAGAAATTAAATATAATTACAAAGTGGCACGAACAATCCCAATCTGTAACAATTTATGCTCGGGAGATTAGTACGGAATAAATACATTTGTTTGTGCACCTGCTATGAACTATCCAGGGAGGTGGGTACCACCGCACATCGGCGGTCAATTAATGACTTAATTATCCACTTAACGCAATGATGTTTAAAATAGTCAACCCCCCTCCAGTTCGTGAGGGTGGGCTGTGACACTGTTACAACCTAGCACTTCGCATTTACTATCCGGAATCAGGCCAGCATCCATAACTCCAATCGCCATAAAAAACCTCAGAAAAAAATGGATCACTAGCTACGCCCTCCAAACCGACTCCCTTAAATTATTTTAGTGGCAGTAACCGAGGTGGAATCAGGAAAATGGGAGTAGGATTCGATTCGTGACGAGAAAGAGAAGGAAAGTTGGGTGTGGGGATATGTCTCTCTCTTTTCTCTCTATTCCCCCCCGCCTTCCCCCTCCTCCTTTTTTTTGCAAAAAAAAAAGTGGGGAGGAAGAGGAAGCATCGGCGCGTTCCGCTCGTCAACTTTTTAACAATTTAGAGGGCTTGGCGCGTAGTGTTATGGCGTCGAGGGTGTGGGACGTCTTATTATCTATTTATTTTATCGGGCGGAACGGAGTTGGAACGGTCCCCTCCGTTGACTGAATAAAAGAAAATAACTTTGGCGGCGGTATGGAGCTAAGTCTCATCATTTCTATGCACCTCTAGGGAGGAGCCCCATGCCGGATTGCAGCCGGGGTGGGAGGAAAGAGAGAAACAACAAGAGGAAAAAAATATCCCCCCTCTTCTTTTTCTCTCCCCTGTATATATACACCCCCCCTGCTGTTGCCTCAGATTGGAGGAAATTTGGCGAAAAAAATGGGGTTATCTAGACAACGATACCCGAGAGGCCGTGGGTTGGTGACAGAGCAGGAGTATCAAAATTGTACGCCTTTTCTCGCTTTCCTCTCTTCCATTCGCTCAGATAATTCCCAGAAGAATTTCAGAGACAAAATGTCTGCCAAGAAAAGACAAAAACCTGGGGCTGATTTTGACACCTGCAAATTGTTTCTACCTTTTATCTCAATCAGAGGGGTTGGATTCAAGATGGTGCCCATTTGGAGGTTGGTGACCGGACTTATTGGATCGTGGGTGTGGAACAAGATAGGTGCTAGGGATGCTCTTGCGGCGAATAAATAGTGTGATTGGCTACTAGGTAGGGCTCAAGGGGATCAGAAATCCTTTGGGGATATGCAGAGGTAGAAGTAGAGAGAGAGTGAGGTTAATTCCCATGGGGAGTGGAGGGACTTCTCTAGTCCCCTTTGAACTAGGGATGGAGATAGGCGACATCTCTTTGCCTTTTCATGAGAGTCAGGAAAGGGTGCAGAAGCCGGCTTGACCACGGCCCATACCCACGCTTTGGCCCTCCACCTCTTTCTCCTCTGCCTGAGTCGGATGGCTGGACCAGAGGTTTGCATTTTTTAGGGGGCCTCCCCGACATGCTCTTTACAGTAAATCCGGGTGACACGTGTGGGCATACCTAGTAGTGCAGGAGATGATGGCTGGGCTGGCTGATCTTCAAGAAGCGGTTTCCCCTCCGATGATCAAGAGTTGGTCCTCCTCTTTGGACAACAAATCTCAAATTCATGGAATTTTATCCGGCTACCTCCCCCAGTTTTTGATTATTCATGCCTATCAGGCTATAAGTTAATGATGCTGCACGTGACTACGTCACTACTCCCGAGCTTTAATGGCCCTTCCCACAATTTAGGGTGTAAATGCCGGCAATAGAGATTCAAATGTTGGCATCATAAAGCCGGGCTTTATAACTAAAGGATGTGCATGTTCCCGTGCAAATTGCAATCATGTAACCTATAAATAAGCTGGGGGTTAATGTTTACGTTACAGTTATACATTTTAGTTGTGCAATGTTGGAAACAATATAAAAACGGAGGTGCAATTGGGCTTTATTTTGGAAGGGTTTAATACTATACAAAGTGCTGGCTATCAAGCTGTAACAAATATCTGTAGAAAGATGGTTAGTACAACAGTATGGCTTGATATGCGTGTCCTGAAAGTGAAACATCAGGGTACCAATGTCATCCGCAATCCTACTAAAAAACAGATCAAATAAAATAATAGTTTTTGCATGTACTGTACATGAGCAAATAAGTCCAACAATATGGACTTTTCTGCTCGAGGATTTTTGATCTATAGGACGCTTGATATCCTGATGATACAGTCACAGGGAACCTGTACCTATTATAAACACCCTGTATAGTTTTCAGGGCATCTATACTGCAACAGCGAACATACAAAAGACGTGAATTTTTAACAGATAAATAAATGCTTCAAAATTTCTTATCGTAATATATGTAATAGACAATTATGCACAAACATGAACTGAAGCTCATATGCCTGCAGTGTTGCAACAAGAACTATAAAGACGCCTAACATAATACGTTTACAACTAAATTTAGAGTCAGTATTTTCTTTAATTCGGATATTCTTTCCTCAGCTGCCCTACTGAGAATTTCACTCATTGGAAAACTAATTAGTAGGGTTCTGATGATCTATATAACTTGAACAGCATAGCGCTTCTTATCACATCGCAAATCCGTCAAATAATGTAACATTATCAGGTAATCACTCATTGCCAATGGTGGCAACCCTCAACGTGTCACTTCTTAGGGAATAGCTACAACGTCAGGACTGATGGGCCGTCGTTCCCAGCTGGTACGCTCTATGAGTCTCTTCCTGCGATCCCAAAGTTCCAGAATTCGGGTGTGGACAGGCTCGAAGTGAGTCTCCATCCACTCGGTCACCGTCGAAGGATTGTATATTTCACTCAGCGCGTTCTGAAACACATATGTATGACCTCAACTGAAGATGACATGCACAGTGCTTCCTACCTGAAGGTCGACTTTGAGCTTCTCCATGGCCATAACGAGATCCTCGAGGTCACTGGTGGCCGCCTTGACTTGGAAAGGGCTGGAGTACCCGTTCTTAGCTTGCCACGCAGTCATCCACCCTTTGACCCCGGAGCGACCCAGAATCCCCTGAAAGTGAAGGTGCAGCTGCGCCAACTTCTGCACACCAATAAAGAGATCAGCACCGGGGTAGGCGCATACGAGAGGATCTTGCAGCGTCGATAGGTCCACCGCCAGGGATTCATATGGCTCGCAGGTCAATGCCTTTATGGTCTTGCCAGTAATGTCGCTGATGTTCAGCAGCTCACCAATGCTCAGAGCGAGGGAGATCATGCCTACCGGGAGTAGCTCGCAGAGAGCCGCGAAGTGGTCGTACCGCTGCCACCCGGTCGCTATGGCTCCGTGGATGTTGAGTCTCTGGTGGTTCATCTCGATGGTCTGGCGCCATACTCGGTGGTTCTCCATTCGGGTCACCACGTTTGGTAAGATTTCGTTGGACGCTTCCGCCCCTTTGAAGGCGCTTGCCACCCAGGCGCCTTCGAAAACACGGGCGTACTTGTCCCATATCTCAGGAGGGATTGCCCCTAGCACATCCGAGTCGTACTTCCACACCACTATCTGTATATGCAATATGGAATTGTATGCAATAAACAACAAGTTTAAAACAATTTAGCAACATCAGTAGACACACCTGAACATATTCAGCCAATGCTACATTCCGGATGGCCTCCTCGGTTAGAGTCCGAAGGTGGTCATCCCACATTAGTGGGACTACATGACGATTTCGGACATACTTGGCCACAGCCGCGACGTGGGAGAGGAAAAGATTGCCCAGAGGATCTTCAGAGTGGTCCGCCTGCATGCGAGAAGTGCATCGGCTGCACTGGCCAATTTGGTACACTTCATCCGATCCAATGTGGAGGTAATGAATATCCGGATGAAGCTCGAGGATCTGGTTGACCATCTCTTTCATCAATGGCAGGGTCTCGTTGTGCGAGGGACAAATAGCCAAGGGGTACTCAGGAACCTCACGAAGGTGCGCGAACTTCTCCAGCTTCAGAACAAACTCTAGGTGACCGAAAGTCTGAATCAGTGGCACAAACTCAAACTGGTTCTGGGCCGCCAGCTCCTGTATCTTCAGAATGTCCGGCACAGAATAAGCATCTTTGGCGCTGACCCCTTCCAGCAACCCAGAGTAAGGAAACATGTCCTCATACTCCACCACAAGACCATTGACCCCAAGATTTCTGAGCACGGGAAAGATTTTGGCCAGGTACGACACCTTCGGGGCTGCTCCTTTTAGGTCCAAATGCACGTACACTGGTACGGCTGATGTGCTCGAAGCGGACAGGACGTCTCGTCTTCCTGACGGGTATTTTTGAATATCCGGGGCCTGCCATAATAAAATGCATACATTTATGGGCCGTACATCAAACTTGCTGAATAGTTGATGATGTGGATGTCAAGTAGCCTATTCTGGCTATGAAATATGCACGACTCTACTCAATTGCTTGAAATATATACCTATACATCCTTATTACCATTTCAGTAGATAATACTGCATGCGGTAGGATTGTTTCCAATCAATCTACTAGGTAATTGTATGTTTTTAATCAAGTTAATTAATTGTTAATGCATACTGCGAACAATAATTTTCATTATTTAAGCCGCACACGAGAATGCTGGAGGTGCAGTTTAAAAATGGTTGCACTATATCGGATTAGCCTACCTGCAGATGTTTAATGCCGTCGTAAAGGCCCACTTTCTTCCCCGAGTTGTCATCTCGGATAGCACCTTCTGCCATCTTATTAATGTTAGCCAAGAGGTGTGCTTTTACCTGGTCGGAAAAATACGCCACTTACTCCTTAATGTGCTGCTAATTGTGCTAATGCAAAAATAGGAAACGACAGTAGTTAGGTATTCAAGCAGCAATTATAGGGCTGGGGTTGATATTCAGTGTCGACAGATCTGATTTTTTTTAAATGGATTCCTTCCCTATATCCTTCTCCCTAATTGAGATGTCGTATAAAAGCGTACTATCACATCCCCAACAACTCAGCTAACAACTTGGCAGCAAAAGTTGTGACATTCTTATTACTTTCGTATTGTAATGCATCTAGGCATTAGCGCCAGGTCGACTTGTCTGTGGAGCAATCATTCGCAATCTTGAGAAAATTTTAATGCAACCCGGCCTGGATATCGAACCCAAGCCCTTCTGGTGACAGGGTAAAAAAGCACCTCGTTATTTTCATCCCATCATAGTTGGGCGTTAGAATCAGCAGGTCTATCCGTGGTCAGTGTTGGAGCTTAATTAGGGTGAAGATCATGCCTGGACGGACCATAATTGGCTTACCTGCTTCTGTTTTTCGACGTGCCTGGGATCCTGCGTAAGCAGAGAGTAACTCTCACCATGCGACTTTTTACGCCCAATTGGCTTGGGCTCTCCCACAGGCCGAGCCAGATTGACAGGCATCACTCCTATGTTTGCCCCGAAACCCACCTCACCATCCTGGAGAATCATTCGGTAGAAGACCACCGCGACGGTCAACGTGCACAGGAGGAACAGGGTCAAAGATGCACGTCGTCTCACACGTCGAAGCTTGTCCACGAACCATCCAAACAACAGGCAGTATCCTCCTCTTCCGGCCATCATCTTGATGCTTGGTCAGGTTAATGTCTGTTCCGATTCTTCATTGTCTTACCTCAACGTTTGCGAGGCTGAGGCTTCCACTGAGCGGTGCATTATCTGTAGCAGCTGGAACAAGAGAAGCCGGTGGAGTATCTGATGGGTGTGCTAAAAGTTCCGCCATAAAAAGATAAGAAAATCGGTGTGCAGGAGCAAATAAATACGAATAGTCAGTAGTTCAGAAATAGTTATTAATAAATATGTGCTCGATGTTATGGGATAATTTTGCTCGTATTTACATATTGATTCATAATTATCATTTGCCTTGAGATCATCTCTGCAACACCTTGTCCTTTTCATCATACGCTCTACATATCAGTTGTGTTAAGCCTATGAATACAGAGACAGTTATGTAATATTATGATTATCATTGTGAAAGGAATGATAAGGCTGCTTATCACTATCCACATCCTTATTGCTGCCAACTATACGTTGTAACTCACCATTTTCCAGTTACAAATTGGGATAAAAACTATCCCATCTACATACACCTATTTATGTGCCCTCTGATGCCATCCACACCAGAGACGTTTTAAAATAGCCTGTGGACAACCAGCCTGGAGGTTGCCTCCAGCAAAAGACCGATAATAATGACCGTGTTTAATTACCACCACTGCAGTCCCTCGCTAAAAATTCACACTCTCATGACAAGTAGGCAGCAGATCCAGCGAATTAGCTTTGTGCTCCTTCGTTTAACACTAACCGACAGGCGAATAAGTACTAGCAGGCGCCTAACCAATCGATAGTCCTTATCCTACCTGTAATCAGCACCTATATACGCCCCAGGTAAAAAAAGTCATATCTTATGTTGTCTAAGACCACATTTGGGTCAGTCATTCCAGTTTGCGCTTGTGACACCCAAGTGACAGGGGCTTCATCTTGGTGCTGTCCGGATATCTTCATGTTTGTATGCTTCCGTATATAATTACGGGTTATCTAGCACTCACGGTATGGTGGCCCCACAAATCTGGATCATTTCTATGTCACTCAGCTATCCCCTCTCTGTTAGCACTAACTGTACAGTACTGTACCAGTGAATATTCAGTGAGTATCTCTTTAAAATAATATCATCTGCGGTTTCAATGGCTTAGTTTATTTACCTAGCACACTAGCACTTCATTAGTTTGATCACACTGTGTAACTTAAGGTCTTTTTTTCACATGCACTTTTGAACCGAATTGGCGCTGATTTGACAATTTAAAAAAATATATTGCGCGCGTCATAAATAGCACTTTTTTTTGCCATCGAATAAAAACTAACAAAAACAAACGCGGCCTGAATTGCTGGTTAAATACAGCACGAACAAGTGGGATTAGTTAGTGTGTATAGGGCATGTTAGTGTACGTATAAACAAAAGCGCGTGCATGTGAGTGTGAGAGAGTGTGTGAAGTGCGATGCATCATAACCTGCCCCCCCCCCCTCCCCACCCTATACCCTGCCCTGCCCTACCCTGCCTGCCTTTCATATTGCAAAACGCCGATGATGACGATAATAATAATTATTATTATCCCGATGGATGGAATCCTCCGCTACGTTGCACCCAATCCAATATCTATCATCATATACCGCAGCTCGATTGTTACGCTTTTTATCTCGTGTTTTAATGTGATAGATCATTATTTGCAGCTGTGGGTGGCTTGCAATGTGATAATGGGGCGGGACCATCATCATATTCTGTTGATGCAAGCGTTATGGATATCGCCCTCGGCTTACAAGAATTATTCGTCCGCCGATTGATTGGTTGGGGGGTGGAGGGGGTGGAAGGGTGGGGGGTATATATATGATGGGTATGGTGGGGAGGGGGGGGGACACCAAGGGATATCTCTGGCTTTTTTGTCTATACCCTCCGTCGGTTTTTGGGTGTGAATCAACATTTGCTTATTGTTGGCAGCCCGTAATCTGCCAATTGTACTTTCCGCTTTGCTTTTGGAATGTATTATTCCACTGCACAGAAACGGTGACAAATGTCCATTGATAACGGTCTCATTCAAATCCTTTCGGATTTGAAAATTTGATACATAAAAGCTATTATGTGCTAAGTATCACCTCGGATAAACATAATGTTTGTTCAAAAAGTATTGCGGGATTGGGGCATGTACCATGCATGATGCTGAGCCTCCCCGAATCATCATGTTGCAAAGGACGAATTTTCATTATGGCTCTAAAAGTGTAGGCCTATATACCGACCCATGCATTACGGTGCTGGTCTATACGCACAGATACCGATACTGCTCGTCGAGCTGCAGCTGCAGGTGCGACCTTTTTGGTAGGATGACAGTTACATTTTCTGTTAAGCAGTATTTGATTCAGCGTTATATAGGACTAGTTTTTTCGGTACCCACAGGAAATAAAAGCTCAAAAGAGTCGATATCATTATGTTCTCTCATGTAACTATGTAGGTGTAGTGCGGAAAACCAAACGACGATCTGACGTCATCGTTTCTTACATTGTTTCTTTTTGTTGACACTGCTTACTCATATTGTTCTGTGAGGGTATTTCCATGGAAATCTTGATGACGTCAGATCGTTGTTTAGTTTTTCGCACTTTATGTTGGGTGCATCCGGCTCAAAAGGCTTTAAAAAGTGGATATGTCGCCTGGTGACACTATCTTTCTGTACGTGGATGTGTAATTTTCAGAACGATCAGAAGCTCATTTTGGAATTCAGACCTATTCACAGCGGCCTTTTCTTTTCCCAAACAAGCTTTATCAGTTTTCAAATGTTACTTAATATTGTTAAGAGAAACTTTAGATTCTCGCTTGATTATACAAAGTAAATGTGATCCACCATCAGGCATTCTCTAATAGGTACTGTACTGTAATGCTTACTTCCTGATGATCAAGTCAGTATTCTGACAGGAGAATTTACACTCCTATATTAACAGGTTTTTCACACAAATCGAACTTCCAGTTCAATATTGAAATAGGCCGTTTTGTATTCTACGGGATTGTATCCTAAGAGACACTCGAAGGAAGAAGTTATGTCGTCCGTATTACTAGTATATACAGTATAGTATACTGTATACCATGCACGCAGGACCATCTGTAGAAACAGAAGACGACTCCTGGCAATCTGCAGGCGGGATATTTGGTACAGCACCTTTTTATTTGGGAACTTGAGTGTCGCCCTCTGCATCAGTGTTCTGAGGCTTTCAGTTAGCACTATTGTTGTTGATTATGTGGTAACTGTGTTTGTTGATTTTGTGCGTGTGGTTCAGGACAAAGGCGGACAATGGTTCAGGGCGACCCTTACGTATGATACAGTAGTTCGTGTGTTCAGGCTGTCGCCACCTGTTTCATCTGATTGCACCCTCATTTTCCCCATTCTTGTTGCCCTGTTCAATGCAGACGGCCTAACTCCACCTCTTTATACATTGTGAAAATTTATTAATCTCGTCAATGAAAAGACAAGGCCACCTCTTCATAATTATTCATGTACTCTATTACATTTACAGCTTAAAGTACAACAATGTGACTCCAGATGACAGCCAAACAAGCCGCGCTTGTCCATAAAGTGTACAGTAGCAACAACCAGGAATGCGTGCAATTGGCCGCGTCCTCTGCGACATGGAGGGTGTCAATGTTCCCGCTCATGCGTTTTATATTCTATCCGGATTTGAAAGTATTGCAAGTCCGACCGAGAGGTAGACCACTAAGTCCATTGCACACCAAACCCGAACCCTGGATTTTGTCCCAAGGTACCTATTGGTGCAAAATCTGTTGCACAGGTGGATGACTGACGACTGAGGGGCCTATCTGTCATATGTTTAAATTTCTCTGCAGTCCTATATGAAATATTACAGGAAGTCTACCTTGCCTGATTAGATATTATCTTGATATGATACAGAATTTCTTCAGAGTGCTTAGTGTTTCCTATACTATACATGTAATCCTGGAATATTGCGCATTCAGCTTGTGATAAATAATAATCGTGGTAGGCGAGGTGAGGGAAGAACATTTAGGTAGACATACATGATTAATATTTAACCACTGAGCATTTCACAGGGTCACTGACATTCTGATAACATTTCTGATGTGCATGTAAGTCTCACTCCTGTGAGAGGAGGAATGCATATCCGGAGCTGCATGCACATTCCAGAGTACACACTGAGCTACACACTACGCAGAATCCCAATAAGCAATGCAGGGAGACACATAGACAGACTTGGGCAATGCAATAATTCATTGGAATCAAGAAAACAACGTTGCAACATCGAGACGCAATCCATGATTATCAACCTTATCAACCGGAGGAGGAGATCTAGTTGTTCGACCCCTATTTCCGGAAGCACACCCACACGCCCTAAAGAGGGAGATAAATTGCTATGATGTGAGAGTCACACGATCGCAGCCATCTTGGTCCAGGGATGCCAACACGCTGCCTCCAATCAATACCCGAGCACTGCCGGATTAAAATAATAATACATTCGTGTCCAGCAGGGGACAAAACGAAGGGCTGTGACATGCAGTGAGTAGACAAAGTGTTTTGTAGACATGAGATAGTTAGTGGCTGGTATGTGTATGTTGGATACAGTGCAATTCCGGATAAAAAAGTGAGTTCACTCCAGGTCCCCTCCCTGCTCTTCTCTCGCGGGATGTTTGAGCATCGTCGTTATTGGCATCCTCGCATGGTCCGGATATACAGAGGAATGAAAAATCTTCCGTGAAATATTTGATGACTATATAATTATACGGTACCCACATCTAGAGAAGTGAATTAGCATAAAATTGAGCCCTGATTCACGTCTTAATGACACCTCCATGTTTCCTTAAAATATTCGGAGTTAGAAGTTTAATGCCTGATCGACGACTTGGTCTTACCTTATGTGTGACTGCCTGGGACAGGAGAGACCAGTGACACTCAGCAGAGATAAGGAAAGTAACTTATCGGGTGTGTGGGAAGTGTATAGCACACCCAAAGCTGATACTGATGCTTGTTAAGTTTCCTACTTGATAGTACGAGCCCAGATGTGATTCTTTGAAGGATTTTCCATCTTTAAAAGTTTCTTCTGGGATTGTATGCTAAAATATTGTGTGGCAACAACTAAAAAATAGAAAAGTCACGGTTGCTTGGAGTTGGAGGGATGCATACCTGCTAGGATACCAAATGACCCCTCTACACGAAGTGATCCTCTGGTTAACACCCTCAGTTTTGTGCAATAAGTTTATATGGTCGTTAAAATGCGCCTTGAACAAGCTGGCAACAATGCGCTCCTTTTCTTCCACCAATTAGAGAGTTGATGCTCTTCAGTTGATTACGACTGATTGACGTAACCGTTATGCGTGCGGGGTTATTGTTGCCCCATCGCATCGGTGTGAAGTGCTCTCATCACAGGGTAATTACTTCAGCTGTGATGCAAATTATTGCTTTACGAGTGTCGTTAGCGCGTGGAAAAGTTGGATTTAAGTAGAGGTGATAGGGGTCTCAAGGACAGAAAAAATGGTCGTTATATTTTGCTGAAGTTGTTGAGTTGTGCTCAATCGTTATTTTTAAAGGGTGATATATGATTAAATGGCTTGTGTTAAATAGCATGTGACTGCGATTTAAAAATTGCAATGATTAAGCGGAGAGTTAAATTGGGACCTTATAGGCTTCAGTGTAGGCAAGTGTACTGCGGGAAATGCCTATTATTATTATTATTATTATTATTATTATTATTATTATTATTATTATTATTATTATTATTATTATTATTATTATTATTTACGTTACCCCGTGATAGGGCCGGAGGCCCTTATAGGGGGGGTGGAATACCACCATTTCTCCTTCAATTTTCTGATTTTTCTTCTAACTCCGGTGCAAGGATGAAAGGACATGGGGGGGGGGGGGGGGTATAAGGATGGGGATTTTTTTGGGAGGGAACATGGGTGCAAGTGCAATGTCTGATATGGGGTCATGTGCTGTTCCCCAGGAGGTTAGGTTGCCAGACACCTCCAAGGTGCAAGTCGGAGACCCTCCCGACGCAGGTGAAAGGGAACTCTCAGGCGTGGATCGAACCTGGGACCTTCCACTCAGGAAGCCGAGACGTTACCATCTCGGCCACCACACCTCCCCGTATTGGCTCATATAACCTGAGAATATACTTTTCAAAGATTCTACTCTAAACTCATAAGCCTAAAGTAACCTTCCAAATAATAAATATACTATGGTTCTGCTGATTCCGTGAACAAATACACGTGCATTCCAAACATTGTTTTGAAATTCGCCCCTTCCTCTATAGTATACTAGTCTATTGGTTCAATCAATTGAAGTGCCAATTTCCACTTGCGGTGTTTCGCAATAATCGCCTTATACTATTAATTTTTGGAACTGGGTGTCAAAAATATTGCCTTCTAATAACAAGTTGAATTATAACATCAATTCTGACCCTCAATCACAATTAATTTTCGATATGAATGTGTGACCTTTGACCCATTGCGAAGGTTACATTCTACTATAGTGTTTGACATAGTGACTGCCGCTGTTCTGTACGTACTGAATTAAATATTCCATTCATGAGCACTCCTATTCCATTCTTCATTGAATGGCGCGCATCACTGATTAATAAGGATGCGGATACTCTAATATAACCGTTTGATTTTTGATAGTTCTTCGAAGTGCTTAATAATTAATAAGCAGAATAACAGTAAATGAGACCATCACTTCAATATAAACCATACTTGCCATATGTTCATTTGGAGCTGCATAGTTAAAACGATTGCAGCTCAGTGACTTGACGCCAAATAACTTCAGTAATAATAACCAGTATAACAAGTATAACCAGGTTATAAGCTTCATTTATGGAAGTCTAACATTGTTTTTAATACACTGGATATTTTAATACACTTTTAAAATACTTTTAATACTTTTAGCCTGCGCCACTACTTCACAGTGGTGTCCAGTTGAATATCGCGGACTTTTTAAAAAGGTAAGTGGGGATGTGCAGAACGTCAACGCTATTTTAGATGAGCAAAATTTCGTGTAGGCTTGGCCTCTATACCTTCCTGTATCTTTCACCTCTCTTCTTAATCTCTCATATTTTATGGAGAAAAAAATCGCTACTATCCGGGCTCGAACGTGGGCCCTTACAATTAGCAGGAGACGACGCTAACCATTCGTACATTTTTAGACGCTTGGTATTTCTTAAAAACTTGATTGCATTTTTGAATATTTTAATATGGAATTTAAAAGGATTCACAATTAACCTTCCGGCGATTTAAAACGCGGATTTGAAATACCCAGGAGCTTCCTAGAAAATGTTCAGTCATAGTCAAGTAATACTAGTCGCATAACATTATTATTGGGAAATGACAATAACCCTGTAATTATGATCACAATCATTTTGAGTCAGCACATCAACCAAGACTGTTATTTTCATATATTGTAGTTATCTCGAAAAATTTCATTTACATATCACAATATTAATCAGACAAATGAAATAAAACACTACTGAAAATACGACTAGCAATACCAAACATGGTAATCAATCACAACCTTTTAACCATCTGATGAGAAAATAAGGAATGTGGTGAGAAAGGCGGGTAATTGAATTTTTGTTACGTAACTGTACTGACAGTACTGGCAATTAATTTATTTTGACAGGCAGGCAGAGTAAGGAAATGCATGCACATGGCCCTGTAAACAATAACATTTTGAGAGCCAGCCCCAGGTAATCCGGAATCTAGAAACTAAAGTGACTTACACTCATTTATGCATATGGATAACCATTTTTGAAAAGGACATAGCTCCTACAGTATGTATAGTCTATAAGTACCAATACATTATACCTATACACTATAAGTAGGTCTACATAATTATGTACACTAAAGGAAGGGAAGCGCATAAAGGTAGCCTTTCTATCCATCCATCCTGTGATGCTCCTCCACAGCAACCTTTGCAGCAACCAGCTTCCATCACCCTGTTCCTGTGCATGCAAGTGCAACCCCAGGAGCAAGATCAGACCAAGCGATGAGCCAAGCATGAAATCTCCTGCCCGTGGCCAGCCTGCCCCACCATTTAGTCTTGATAGACGCCGGATGGTAGGCAAGTGGGAGTGGGCTGGAGAGTAAATCCAAGCTCCCCGAGTTAATTCCCAAGAAAGGGCGGCTGGGAGAGATTCATCCCAAGCTGGGCTCCCATAAAGTGTCAACAACAAGGCGACGCTCCTCCTATAGCCCCCACCAAACTTTTCAAATTAAAATCCCCCCCCCCCCNCCCACTTCCCATCCTCCCAAGTCTCGAGCCCAGGCCGAACTTCATCATCATTCTCCGTCCGTCAAGGGACTGACACCGCCCTTTTACGTGCCGCCATTATCTCCATGAAAATCCTTCCTGACTTTCTTATTACGCCTCTACTTCGCACCACAGGCGTCCGAAAAGCGTGCACGCAGCCTCGCCAGGACACAATACCGAAGGTTACAAGTTAAGGACGGTAACATTTAAAATATATTAATAACTAGTAGGATGCCCGGAGTTGCTCGGGTTATGAAATACTTTCCATAGGAGTAACTCATTGATTTGGTAGTTACCTTTGCAATAATTATGGATATACAATGTTGGCATATGGAGCATATTGCATATGCATGAAGTCCAAACCACACACGGGGTTCCTGCTTTTCTGCCTTTTCGCTTCCTGCGGCCAAAGATGACCTCAAAGGTCAAATCCAATGCGCTAAAAACCTTCCGCGTTAAAAACTACCCCTAATGATTCCACTGGGGCATATGTCGAGGCGTCCGTATTGATTTGCATCGGGAACGTACAGATACATACGTTGTGAAATATGTATAAGATATAAGAATTAACTTAGAAATTCCAAAATAACTAATACATTTTCTTAGGGTATCAGGTGGTAAGTAACATGCCTTGTTATTGTGTAATGACCTACTTGTGCTAATTGCCCAGCATGTTTTTAATTAGCGATTCGTGTAATGGGTGATTTGTCAATTGGTACAGTTTTTTTTTTTTCTCTCTCTCTCTCTCTCTCTCCCTCTCCAGGAGAATAGGGCTTGGAGTACTGTGTTGTTCGGATGCAGCCGGGCTTTTGTTTTCGGTGGCAAATTGGGGAAAAAGCGAGTCGGTGCGGGGGCCATTCCGCAAATTGAGTCTTCCCTCCCTCCCTCCTCCTCCTCCTCCTTCCCTCCCTTTTCTCTCTCGGAGTCGACTTTACAAAACTTCCTCCATTCCCGTAATCGACGCGGTTGGAGCCAAAACCCTTTGGGGATTCACAAGGCTTCCTCTTTTCCTCTGGTTATATGCCACCACAATACATGCCTCCATATGCAACATATAGAACAACTTCTCTAGCAACCTTCCTAGCAACCCGTTTCCTTCCCCAGCTCCAACACGGGCAGAGGTTCCCCCAAGAGAGCGCGCGTAAAACGAGCGGGAGGATAATTCGGCGGCGCGTTAATTGGAAATTATGAGGGCCGCCAGCTCATTAGGCCTAATGACAATGGCCCGCTCGCCCAATTACCTGCTGTCCGCCGACAGCCAATCGCAGCCACTCTCTATATACCGGGGGTCCCTGGGATTGCGGCTTTTCTCTCTCTTTGTATACTGTACTGTAGGGTGGGGCACCACCACTAGAACCACCGAGTGTAAAATAAACAGGGCTTCATATTGTAGGACGTACCTTGACTCATTTGCTAATGAATGTCTGATTAGAATAAGATGGAGGGGTTCAATTCCGAGTGGCTTCCTTCCATCTTTTTACTTGTAAGGGTCCCAGACGCAAAAGCCATTAGTAGGAAATGGCTTCTGCTACTTAGTTGGTTGGTTAGTTAGTTAGCGTAACTCTGCCCACCGCCCACCAATTTGAGACCAAATTGGACACGTGGAGCGGCTTCAAGATGGAGAGCTCATTTCCTGGGGTCCCGAGTTTCTTGGAGGGAGAGAATTATACATACAAAGTGGTCTACACTTCCTGAAATTTTTATGGAGACACTTGACAAAGTTGCTCTTCTGCGATGGGTCTGAGGTCATGGGGTAATATTTGTGGCATTGTCGATTGCGGATGGACATGTTCCCAGATGGGTTCGATCTGTGAATCAGCCAGAAGTCTCAACAATAGGGGATGGGGGAGAAGACTGGCTCTTTGTTTCAGTGACGTCACAAGTGGAGCTGGATGGAGGGGGATGATGGTGGAGGTGTAGGGTAGATGGGGGTATGTGATGGAAAGTCCCCTGGAGCCCTGCATGCAGGCCTGGCGCTCATTATCAATCTAATGGAGGCCATCATTACCCAAGCCCGCGACAAATGCCCCGCGCTAACTCCTCCCTTGGGAAGTCGCCATTTCGTTTTTATCCCCCCCCCCCCCCCCACCTCCACCACCACCACTTTATTACCCCTACCATTCTCTCTGTTACAAGTGGGGGAGGGGGAGGGGATGAGGTTGGAATTAACAAGTGTTATTATCTCACTAAGTGCGGCCTGCCACCAATCAAGGCAGTTCACCACTGGCCAGCTCTTACTCTGCAACCTTTACATTGCAGGTGGGGCGGCCATGGCTTTCCCCGGATGGGTGCAAATTAATTTCTGGTTGATCTGCACGTGGTTGCACATGCCTGAAACTGAGCCTTGATGGTACCAAAAATAATTAAATGAAGAGCCTTGGGCGACTGCTTCTGGCCGACTAACTAAGGACGGAGGGTCGTTAAGTCAGGGGTCTAACTTGCTGCTTTGCCAGAGTTGAGGGGTAAATTACCACAACAGCCCCGGCTAGGGAATGCTGTTTGTTAAGTGGAGGAATGGTCCCGACTCACACGCAGCCAACTTCAACTTAAATTGGTTGACTCGAAAGTCCCCCCTTTGGTATTCATAGGTATCAGGCACCAACTTGGACCTGTTTAGTTCAGAGTTTCTCTCTTCAGCGTGTCGTGAATTTTTATTGCACACATCTCCATTCGCATTACATGTTACTGATGCTGTTGCATCAGTTTATAAGTATGGTTTAAAATGAGGTTTGGGTTGTGATATTCATGTCGTCTGGCAGTGTAGCTGCAACAGCACAAGAAGAACGACCTTTGCAGCATCCTCTTGCTAATTACTACTTCATAATGCTCTTGGCTTCACTTTTTTAGGACCTGCCGCACACATTTGAAGATTGCATGATCTCGTTGCGCAGCTCATCCACATAACCTGCACAAGGCACAAGTCCCACGATTATCATCCCCTCAGCAATAACTCAAAAAAAGGTAGCCCACATTTGGAAAAATAAAAGGGCATGCAGTATGTGTTCCATCCAGGGAGCAACCAAACACGTGCCCAAGTGCACAATAACACAGGGAAAACTCTTCATTTTGCCCCAACTGCCTCCAAACAGCAGACGGCAAGCTCCAATTAATATGAAAATTAATGCCCGGGATGTATGGTAAAAAAGTGTGCAAGTTTATGTTAGAGGATCTCATTAGCCTTGGCCTCACCCTTAGAGGAGGAGGGTGGGGGCATCACTCTCCTGTGTATCATTTCTGCACATGATTTACTAATGCTTGCCCCTGGTGAACCAGAACATTAATAATTTGCGTTCAGTGATTGTGCAATATAACATATTATTGCATCCACGTAATAATTGTTCCTCCTCCCCTGACTCCCCGACTCCCTCGCACAATTACATAAATTTACATTAAAACAAGTGCAGAAAGTCTGGAATTGATCACCACACACTTCAAATAATGGTGTACTACCACAGTCACTGGAGAACAAAGTTCCATCATGAGCAGGTTCAACAAGGTGATGGGTGATGTCTCAGCTACTACATGTCACATGTTGGAGCTGAGACATCACCCATCACCTTGTGGAATGCACTAATCACGGAATGCTTGCATCTTGTGGCCACTATGGGAAAAAATAGCCTTGTTCCCTGGAAGGAGCACTAATGTGGACGCTGGTGGAGTGGAAGCAAGTGCAATCGCGACTTGATGTTTTTCATGACACTGTAATTTAGGCTTTGGCCAAGTGGCATGCACATGCTGCCTATAACCCTGCTCTGGGGATTAAGGCAGATCCCACCCACTGCCACATCTGAATCCCACCCACTCTGGATCCCCCATTGCAATAACAGAGCATGACATGAAGCTCAGAGAAACTAAGAGTAGTTGTCATACAATATGTCATGCCAACTGTGTCTTTATGAGCCTCACATTGCACTCAGTAATAATGATAGGTTTTCTGTAGTTGGTGCCATTCAAATGTGGTATACCCTGAAGACTAGAGAGAAGGACTGTAGCCAGCAGATAAAATATGTTCTTTCTGTAATATTTGGCAGGACTCACCATCCAAGGAGGAGAAGACAGATGGCCTTCCCAGACACGAAGGCCGGCGCAGGACACCAACCAGAACCATCTTGTTGCCATTTTGGACCATCACTGGCCCACCCTCATCCATCTGAAATGAAATTAAGAATATGTATTGCACATGCACAACTTTAAGCAAAAGACAGACTCACCTTACAGGCTCCAAGGTCATTAAGATCCTCTGTGCATCCTTCCTTGTCATTCACCCACACATCCGGACGAAGCTTGTTTCTGCAGGAACTGCCCAGGTGAAGGCGAACAGCAGCAGCTTGTACTAAAATTTGAACACTTATTAGTATATTGACTCCGATTTGCCTCCTGGGGAGCGTATAGGTGGCCAGATTTCAGCCAATCGGAGTCGACCGAAATGGTTCATAATTTCCCGCTAGCGTTGCGGTCCATTGGGTACCGATACTAGCGCCGCCGTGTTGTGGATAAAATTAATATTCCACTCTGAATTTTCCATCATGCCAAAGTAAATGATTCAAATTGCCATATGGCAATATTTCGAAGAAGCATTTTATGGTTGTGTTGTGAATGGCACGTACGGTCAGTTGCATTTCCATTCTTGGCACTTCCCCAGCCAGCCAGCACTCCCCAGCTTCCTGAAGCTTCCATTCTGATTTTGATCTCGTCAGGTAGACAGGCATGTCGCATTTCCCTCAGTCCAGGGCCCAAATTCAGAGGAGAATCCAAAATGGCCAGAGCCAAGTTGCTTCCTAGGAGAGGACGAAGGCTTGAAACTTCGCGCCATTGGTTCATTGCAGAAGCAGCTCTGGACAAATCCTAGAGAAGTAAATAGTTCATTCACATGCTGTAAAACATAGTATAGTGTAGCATCTTATCAGATCAGATGGGATAGGAAGAGTGAAGTACCTGAGCTCCTGCTACAATCAAGTTGGCCGCAAGAGGGTGTCGTATGCAAGCAAAGTCAGTAAGGACATGACGATCACTTATCAGAGTTCCTGCACACCTGAATATGCGCTGACCCTCATCATTTTCATGGAAGATGCCCACCACCCAAGGGTACTCTGATGGGCTCACTTTGTAGCCACCCCTCACACGCCCATTCCTTCGGGCTTCTGCCTCATTAGGACCCAATGCACCACATTCTACATGACAGAAAACAAAAACCATATTAATCTCCTTGACGATCGGATATCTTGTTTGAACAATCAGGATTTATATTCCAGTAAGACCAAAATGACACATAATACTGAATTTCACACCTGCCTAAATTAGGCATGAAAAGACACTGCATTACTTCTGTTTCTTTGTATGTTTCAGTGGGAAGGAGCCAAAGCAACTAAGGTTATCTGGCTATTAGTAAGTGGGACACTGCTAATAAACACAGGTACCATTGATACAGCTCTGAGGGTAACTGGAGCACAGAAACCCCACCAGCATAGAAAAGTGATGGAGAGACCATTGAGGAGCATTACTTGCATCCTTTGAAGCTTACCACAAGGGGCCATCTTTCCGACAATGGCAGACTCATCCTCCTTCTTTGAGGCAGGTTGCGTGGTTGGTGCTTCTGTGGGCTGGTTCCATGGGCAGTCCTGCTTCATCATCCGAACATTTGGTTCAGGTGCACCACAACCAACGGCACATTTAAATCCTTCATCTCCAACTAACTGGCTGGTGTGGAAGTGAAGCACAAGGTATCTACGCCCCTTGGGTATATTTGGGCTCACTTCCTTATGTCCACAATACCTGCAAAATATTCATTTGTTAACAGAATCTCCAAGAGCCTTTCCATTTTTGGAACGTGTACTGGAAGAACATGTGCACACACGGTACTTACTCTTTCTCAGAGAATGCATTGCTGTAAACTCGCAGGTAGTCCTTGAAGCAGTCTCGTGACTCTTGTACTTTGAAGCATGGGCAGCGCAGCCAGAAGTCGCAATCCTCACTCTGTGAAGTCAGTTGTTAGTTCAATGGTTCCAGTTTATTTATCATTAAGTGCTTACATAGAAGCGCCAGGTTTGCCTCAGCTTATTGGGATAGACACCACCACCATAGTTTGAGCTATTCAATGTAGCAACAACACCAGCTGGAAGTCTGTACCATCCTGCCTTTACATCTGTGAACACATAATTCCACATTAGTGCTGCTCTAATTGAATACTAAGTCTAACAGACTGACTCACTCTCGTAAACAGTTGTTGCTCGGCCAGGCTTAGCAGAAAGGCGCTTCAGGTCAAACAATAGCGGAATAATGGTGCGGGGTGTACTGCTGCTTTGGGAGTTGCAACCAACCTGTTGAGAAATATCAATTAGTTATGCAGTAGTAGATAGTAACATATAAACTGAGGAATCACATGCAATAATGTGCAGTACACACACAATAATGTGCAGTAGTTACCAATGTACTATTGCATTTCAAATCAATTGTACAGGTTTGAAGTACGCCAAACTTACCGCCACTAGAGCAGCAAAGGAGATGAGTGTGAAAACGAGCTTCATTGTTGGCACACTGCTGAAACTGAACTTGAGGAAGTGTTGCTGTGGCATTAAATAGATTATGCCACCCCACTCACACAGTGAAATTAACTTCCTGAATCAACTTCCTCCAGGAAGCGAATATCAAATTAGGTATTGTTTTTGGGCCCCCAGCTGCTGAAAGCCCCGGAAGTAATGTTGTGCACCTGTCAATATCTGAACCAATCAGGAATCATGTCTCAAACCATTTGTTTATTAACTCCAAAATATTAGTAAAAATATCACTATTGGTACAAATGTTAATCTGATTATTGCTTTGCAATTTGAAAACAGTGATAGATTATGCGTTTGCAAGAGCTCTGAGCCTATCTTGGAGCCTGAGCATCTCCTCATTGTCTTTCACCTTTTCCAGATCACCAAGCGGCACATCTGGCAGGTAAGTTTCCTTAGCCTCTTGCCCACCACCAGCTTCGTCCCCACCATCATTTGCAAGGAGTTCTTCTAACTCAGCCTCAAGTTCCTGGTCATTACATGAAACATCTTCAAATCCAATGGGAGAAGACAACATATCTTGCACTTCAGCATGGACACCCAACGTCTGCAAATACATTAGAGTATAATTATGACAGTGTTAAACTAAACAATTGTTCAATGAAGAGTGCTCCATGTTAATAAACCATGTTAACATGACCACTGCTGCATTATTTTCATGCAAAATGACTCTGAATTCTAGTATATTATATACAGCCAAGATAAAATGCAAATACAGGAAGTCCCCGGTTTACGAATGGGGTTACGTTCCTGAAAATGTCCATAAGTCAGATTTGTCCGTAAGTCGGATCCCTGAAGAACACTGGAACAGAGCATACATACAACGTAAGATGCTGCTACAACGAACCGCTTACATCATGTGTGTTTGTTTATTTGTGCATAAGAACATAGTTTCCCAATTATTTATTAATTGTACTGTATTTATGTTGAACTTGGGGTTGGTCAATGTACCCAGAAGTGATTGAAAGTGATGGATAGTTATAAATAGAGAACGGATTTCTAGGTTTATACCTACTTTTTATTCTGTAGGCAGAACACCAAAACCAAAATATCTATTCGTTTCGTATCACGATGACTTCAAAAATTGCAGTTTTATAGAACCTAAAATGGCCTATTTCGGGCGTTGGGACCTAAATGGCCTATTAGAGCCTATTTCTGTAATATTTTCAAGAGTTTTGCAGGTCAAGGCATTCATCCCGCTTCAACCTGCGAAGGGCAAAGAAGCCGTAGGCATGCCAGATGAACTGACTGTAAAAGACATTTCACTTTTCAAGTATGATCCAGTTACTTCATGTGATGTCGAAATGTCATGTTATAAAGATGTATTGTCAGGCAGGTGTTGCCAAATAACTGACATTGACCAACAAAAATATGAAACAACTACTAGTTTGTTCCTGTGCTACGACATTCCTTGGCCAAGAGTAGGCTGTAATGTTGCATAGGAATGAAAATAAATTATTGCCTGCTTGATTTTTACTGCCTATTTAAGAGGCTATTTTGACAGTTTTCAGGGCCTAAATGCCTACCTATTTGAGGGTTTTTTTAGAACATAAAAATCAATTCTTTAGTTATAAATTATGCTTTTGGGGAGCCTTTGGAGCCTCTTCGTAAGTACATATCGCAGTACAGGTTGTTCGTAAACCGGGGACCATCTGCATCTAAGACTATCCAGTGGTGTGTGCATCACACAACCCACAAGGCAGCAATACAGGAATGATACCACTCCCAGTCACCATTGCACTGAAGATTGTAAATCACCTGGCTATTAATATAGACAAAAAATAATACGGGCATTTTTTGAAACCTTGGGAATCCATGAGTGTCCATGTATATGGATAAAATGGACAGCATAAAGTCTTCATTGCAACAATCGAGTGCATTGTGTCATATGGAAATGATGCCAGTGTCCATAATAAGCAGAAAATGCATAAATACCTCTTCCAGATCCATCATAGTGTCCTGCACAGCATCTGGATCCATTTCTCCCTTCAGGCTTCCCTTCAGGGCATCCATCCCACTTCGATAAGCACTCAGAACTGTCTGATCAGTCTGAGCCCCATGAATACTATCCAGGAGGCTTTCAACCTGTTCCAACATCTGTAGGGTTTTCTCCAAACGACCCTCTAGTGACTTCTTAATCTTCAGATGATGACGGGCCTGTGTGATTGATTGAATGATTGGGCTGTTAATGGATGCATGTGTGCTAAGGAGTGGCAAAAGTATGTCACCATTAGTTTTAGTTATGTAATGAATGAAATCCATGCAATAATGAAAAGCAAAAGTGCCAAAATGATGTAAGTGATATTTTTTGTGGCTATTGTCGTATAGGGGCCTGCTGTACTACCAAATAGGCTTGTTGCTGAGAAATTCCAAGCCTGTACCAGTAATACATGTAATATATTATCACTTTCCTAATAATTGTTAACTTCATTAACTTAATTCAGTTAAAATTTTAATTGTACATCTGTCACTACTGGACTGAAAACTCCCATCTTACACTTCCTGACTCTCCTTTTCTCAAATCAGTCACTTGCATTACAAAAGCAATACTTTATATAACAACCTGACCTTTATTTACTGTACTCAAATCAAAGTGCAACAAATGTACTCACACTTGATCTCTGCTTGTTTCGAATACAATGTCTGGCCTTTGCTTCTGCCTCGTAACAACTTGTGTGCATCTTCTGCACCTGATCCTGCAAGTACACCTGGGTCTTCTTGGCCAAGAATATCCCTCCATCCATTTCTTGGTTCACCACAACCTGTTTTGTTGAAAACCTGATGATCTCTCAAATGTACAAGTTAAAAAAATTAAAATGAACCCTTGCATGGCATTAAATGTGTAGAGAACATGACACCTTTTGATTTCTTTGCACTAAAAACTTTGTTCATGTGGAATCACAAATAGCACCAGTCATTATCCAACTTGGTCCCGTGTGCTTGTGACATTGCGCGAGTGCACGTTAAAGATCCCCAGAGTGGCCAAATTTCCAGGAGGAGGACCACCCCCTGGCGTCGGTGTTGAGCCTTAGAGGCAGAAATAGGCCGACGTTAAGCCCCACTGAACCCAGCCATTATAATAATAATAATAATAATAATAATAATAATAATAATAATAATAATAATAATAATAATAATAATAATAATAATGGATACCCCGTGATAGGCCTCCTTGGGCCTCTTAGGGGATAATCTTTTCGTGAACCGTCTTTAATAATTTGCCTGTAATGTGATGGATTTTGATAGTGGGAGGAAACGGGAGAGCCCCGAGAAAACCCACGCGAACACGGAGAGAACCCATGGAAACTCTATCCACATAAGCATCCTCTGTCCGACCCGGGGATCGAACTCGGGACCTCAGAGGTGGAAGGCTGCGGCGCTAACCACTCGGCCACCGTGTCGCCCTTGAACCCAGCCATTATCCAACTGCGAATTCCCACACAGCATGGCCATGAATGCATTAAGAGATTCCTTGATCAGACCCTGAAAATGTCCCAGTACAATACTCAAAAAAATTGCCTCGCATGTCATATCCCCACAACCAGTGCCAATGCAGGTGCTAGTGGAAACCTGTGTAAGTTGATTCATGCAAGCTTCCACCTGCATTCACATTAACAAGGGCTACAAGGAAACTTTTTCCAATAGTGTACCATCTTGCATACCCGCCAGAAATACAGGAAAGATGACATATTTAATGCCCGTTCAGTCACAAGAGCCAGCAACACCTTCCCACCCAATGCTTCCTCATGGAAAATGAATATGTGCAAACATAATTATTATATCATCTTCATCAGATTACACCACAAAGATGTGGCAAACCCCTTGCTTGAATTTCACTTGCCCAGTGGACTACTGGAATATAACAAAAATTGCTCCAAAAGAGTCCAATAAAATTACTGAAATACAATGTCATTGAACTCAAAATAATCAAGCCTCCTTATCATACAAGTTGATCTTTCAAATTCCAAGTACAGGCAGGCCCCAATTTACAAAAGAGTTATGTTCCAGCAAAACAGGGTTTGAAAATTAAAAGTTGTAAAGCAAGGCCTGCCTGTATGCAGGGTGTGGGAATTTAACATGCCTTCCCTTTGGAGGATGGTAGAGAGGTTCTAGGCAATCAGTTACAGTATATTTTTATGCTATTTATTTTCCTTCCCCGTTCTTAGGGCCGTAGTAGGCCCTTCAGTTTCAGTATAGATGCTGTGAGTCTCCACATCATAAAATATAATAGTAACCAAGATAATGGACTTCAAACACAGGGTATAAAATTTCCTGGTACGTGTCCCTCTATGCGACCTTACCTATTTTGTTTAAATTTCAGGTGTTTCCATGCAATTTAAATTTAACATAAGTTGGATGATCCCATTAAATGTAGCAGACAGTGCCCCAGGTGATGGAAGTGTCACAGACTGCATCTTCGATATAAAAACAATGCACTCTTTACTTAATGCTAATTATCTCATCAGTAACTATGCCACAGAAACCCATGATGATCACCTAGAACCACTCTTCCATCTCCCAAAGCGAAGTCAGGTTAAATTTCCGCACCCTGTACATCTGTCCTGCTGCAATGCTCTACAAAAAATTAAAGAAGCGACCATAGTATATTTTGACTCAGGTATTGTGGCGATGCGTTCACTTCTCAATTTTTCAAATTTTTTTAGAAAGGTAATTTAGAAAAGGTTGTTAATGCGAAATATTGTAAAATGGACCCTACGTATAAAAGCCTAAGTGATTCCACAATACTTCATCTTGCTCTTTAATTCCCTATTTCACATCATCAGTAAACAGTTACAGCAGCAGAGAGCTAGAGTCCTTCCCTCATATGATGACTCCAAACTTTTCGTAATTAAATCATGCATTTTACATGCTACTTGAAGCTCACCGACTCTGATGGCTGCGCAGAGATCTTGACTACACGGTGCGATCCCACTTTAAATACCGCTGCCTGCCTTGTCTTCTGCAGTTGGCCCAAGATGAGTTCGAGCAGCAGTGGAGGGGCATTCTTGGAGATGACTCCACTGGACTGGCACTTATCCCATAGGTCACTAACGCCAATCACATAATCAGACAGGGAGTCCTTGCAGGTAGATCGGTGATGTTGGGCCACTTGATCTGCTTGTTGCTTCAATATTGCAATGGACACAAGGTCGCTGGATTGGACGGAACTGGAGTTTTCAATGCCTAGGTTTGACTTGGCCTTAGTGAAAAGCCAGCCAACCGGGCGACGAACAAATAGAGAGACAGCCCAGTCACCCCAGCCTTGCTGTCCCTTGCTGTACTCTTGCAAGAGAGATTGGGAGGAAATCAGGTCTCCAGTGCTAGGGGGAAAAAATCACTGATGAGGGAGTGTTACAGGGAATTCCAGCAGCAACCATACAAAAAGAAAAATCAGTCCCCCTGCAATAGATAATGTGGCCTCTTACAGGATCATCTTTTTAACTACCAACTTAATTAATTTCTGCACATATTTTCTGCTGATACATTTTTATTGTGAAAGGAAATGAGAGAACCAGCTGAGATAATCTACTTGAACGCAGAGAACACCAATCATAACTATTTCCACATGAAAATTCCATCAGACTGGATGTCAGACCTGGACAGAAGGCTGTGGTGCTAACAACTTCACCATATAGAGTATGTTACACATACTAAGCAAACTTCCCAACAATCCAAACAGCAGGGTGTGTCTCACTAGTATGTAGCCCAGCAGGCAATATACTCATTGGCACAAAACAAGTCAAAAATGTAGTGGGGAGAAATGGTGAGGACCAACTTGTAACAAGGTGGACAACGATGCACATTGCCCTGCCCCTAAGCACATGTGGCAACACACACACCTCTTTGAATGGAAATCTCCTGGCGGATGGAACTGCTCACCTTATAATAGTTGACTAGGAAGCAGGATATGAGAGTGATAATGCTGACTGCAGAAGAGGTGGTCTCACAAAATCCCATCAATATTTCTTATTAACCTCCAAATGCTACTCCCTAGGCAACCATTGTAAGGCACATGCATCCATCTTCCAGGAGATCTCCTTACAAAGAGGTGTGGTGTGCATTGCCACATGTGCTTAGGGGCAGGCCAATGTGTCTTGTCATCTACCTCATTACCAATTGGCCCCTCAATATTTCTTCCCCCTACATTTTTTTACTTGTTTTGTGCCGAGGAGTATACTGCCAGTTAGATGACACACTAGCAAGAAACACCCTGTATATTCTGCTCAGCTTCACATCACAGGTCCAACTTGTAAAAGGCAGCAGGTAGTAGCTGCCTTATGGATCTCAACATGGTATAACTCTGATTTTTTGGACTATTGTAAATGGGAGAGTTCCCAAGACAAACACATGTTTAAATGACAGTAAAGAAACAGATGGTTCGATGACAAAATATTTAAAATATTTCAAGAACGAAGATTTCAAGTAACATGCCATAACTCAAGTCTGAGAGTGGTCTTTGCTCAACTTGTCGACTGAGGGCAGGGCTAATGTTGCCCGAATAACTTGGGAGTAACATACCGCTCCATCTCTGCAAGTATGTCACTAAGGCAAAGGGGCTTCCTCCCTTTCCTAGTGAAGCCCTGCAGGGCATCTTCCAGTGTAAAGATAGGGCACCGCCTGTGTTGGCACCAACTGGAAACAAGGTCACGCCAAAATGCAGTCTTTGTTCGCCAGTCCTCAGGGTTGGCTTCCTTTCCTCGCAGAGGGGCAAACAAGGCAGTCATGCGGACTTCACTGTTCGTGTCAGTCCAGCATGTTGGGAGATAACTGGGGACATCTGCAGAGGGTGGCTGGGGGGAGCCACTCGGAGTCTGCGTCTTTGTGGTGGACATCTTGGAAGACAGGTGCAGTTGTCAACTGGAATAGAACAACTGCTTTACTGACTGCTTGCACAGCAACTCACATTAGAAGCTGCAGAGCTTGCAATTATGCACACAATATAGGCATATTCAGCACATATCCGCCGCAATCTTGAGTAAAATCTTATGGCGGTTTCTCTGAGCTGTGCAACTGTGACTTTGTCCTAAAATTTTGCATGGAGGTCTGGGGTAGGCTCAAAATGTTTGCAACTTGCATGGTGCATGCTTTTTACCGCCTACTACTGTAGTCGGCTGCATATCATGTATTTGAATGGTCAATCAGTACTTGCATGCACAAACCTCTGCAGCTGTAAGAGCTCCTACAGCAATTATTACAGTGGAAGGTAATGTTTGTAAAATGAATGACAAATAAAATTTCTGAAACATAATTCAGCTTTTCCGTACGTAAATGCAGGCTAAAGGCCGGTATCGACGTGCGAGTTCCTCGTATGCGAGTCCTCTTACGCGAGAAATCTTGTACGTTGAGACGGACTCTTTGTCACCTCAGGGCCCCTCTTGTCCCTCGAAAAGGGGATTAAAGTTGAAAATGTTCAACTTTTCCTCCTTCTTCGTGTCCAGGCATGCGCAGTTGCCTCCTCGTATGCGAGAAACCTCGTACGTGGATACCGGTCTTAAGTCTAGCACCTATAGTTATTATTATAATATTATGTAACAAAAACAGTCACCTTTCTACGGCTAAGGATACGCTTCAAAAACGATCAGTATGATTATGCATGATTAACTTCCTGGTTGGTGATCACGCGGCCAGCTGAGTCACACCTGCTGATAAATCCTCACGCCGCATCCGCTGCACGAGCACCAGCCTCCCGAGTAAATGCGCCGGACTCAGACCGCAGCCAGGAAGGGAGTGTACAGCAAATAAAGAAACGCATTACTATCTTCCCACCACCAAGTGCGCCATCGCTGCCATCTTGTGCGCAGGGATGCCAACAGCCCATCCCCATACTGACAAAACTCATGAAGATATTTTAAACTATATGTAACAGTTATAAATGCTTCACCGAGAATGTTTATACGTACGCATAGTTTCATTATAGATCTATGGCATTGACAATTCTATGATCCATGACATTGGCATTCCGGATGACGTCACATCAGACTGGCTCGACCCGCGTGCATCCAAATATTGTACCAGATTGGTATACCACTCGTTTCCTACATGGCCAATGTTCAATATTCATGCTGTTTGCCGCAGTTTACTTGAGTCGTCATTAGCACATCTTCCCAAATTACATAACACCTTTAAACGAATCGGAGAACTTGTTTATTAGATAGTTTAACAATGCAAAAACCTGTTTGTGGGGGAAATGCGTAGTAGTTTTGCATGAACCGTTACAAAAAAAAATTGTATACATGTAGTACACCGAATGTTCAATCCCTAAGGTGATTCATGTAACAGTACTAATGTTCAGAGGGTAGCTTTGGAAATAAGTGCATGGCTATTGTTTAACCACTATGCAGAGAGCTTACCAGCTATAATTGTTAATTCCAACCATGGGAGTTGCGCGAACCGTGTTGCGCACGCAGTTAGACGCATTTAAAAAGTCATCTCTAGTTCGTTCAGCAAAAGAATGCCATCACATCACTCTATCTGACAATGAATAAGTCGCCAGGCAACCTGCGAGTCATTTATTGTTCATACATACATACACACCTTGATACACACCTACACCCATACATACACACATACATTACATGCTATATATTATACCATATCTCATCACGACATTAGTCCCAATACAAGATGACCAGGTATGCCAGTACTACAGGGTGGACGGAAAGTTTCGGACCCCCCCNNNNAACCCTACTTTTCACAGCGTCTTTTCACATCTTTGAAAAGTCCACAAGCAGTACTAATGTACCTACACTATCTTTTGAAGCATAATCTTGAGAACATCTGAGCACCTTCGCTCTCGCAATTCCATTAATAACTTCGCCTCTGTGACTCATCTAAACATCCTATCTGTTTTGCGTTTATTTTGCTTGTTGCGATGGAGGACACCTGGTCATATTCTGCGTCAGATAAGGTTTTTATGACCCTTTTCCATGAGTTCCCCTTCATGCAAATGTTGTGAACTCACTCCTGACCTTATTTTTCGCATTGGTCCATAACCTGGTCCAATAAAAATGTGAAAAGGAATGCATTAAATGGCGGACCCGGATGCATTACTTTCGAATTGGTACCATCACATTTGTCTCCATTTTTACTTTAAAATAATTTTTTTGGTGGGAAAGGACAGTAAAGCAGTCCTATACCTTGGTAAATTAATCAACACTGACACATCCTTTCGTTCACATCCTTTCACACCAAAAAATTATCTATAATATTAAAATGCTTGCGTTGTTTGGCCGAGCCCTCTGATTGGTCCGCCCCCGTATTGTTGCCGCCACCTCTTCCCATTGGCCCCCGTCCATTGTTGCCGCGACGTATCCATGGCGCATTGTTACCACGACGCCTCCGATTGGCCCCCGTTCCGAGCATGCGCAATGGGTGGGAGAACGCCACAGTCGCTTGCTGGACGTCAACGAGGAAACATCGCCATTCTCCTCTCCCGTGAAGACCCCTGGCCACCCTTCCACCTTCCTCCGCCCACATGTTATTAATAATTATTAATAATGGAAGCCGTAAACAAGCCGAACACTGGACTACGGTCGATCGTTGTTTTAATATCAGTGCAGTGGTGCCAAACTGCCAACTCCCTGGACGTTTGTAAAGCAAAATAATTTCAGTTTTTTAACCTTTTGACGAAGGAGTGTTTGAGCCATTGCCTTACCCCAGCGCCTGAGTTCTTTTTCCCCTTTTTCCGGAAATTTGATGAAGAGTGATATTAATGAATAATAATCCGCGGACTGCCCGGATTACCTATCGTTACCTGATCAAAATGACCCTGCGACCCATTTTTGAGGGGAGCAGAGGTCAAGTCATAAAATTCCGACCTCACCGATTTTCTTGAAATTCGGTGCAATTGGTAGCCCATTGGTATGCAGAGGTATAATCAAATACAGTGTAACAAGCATACATAATACACACATACACAAACACACAAATCATGTAAACAAAGATGGATCCTCAGGCAACAGTGTTTGCGCCAAGATGTTATATGTGTGGAGCATCCATACGGACAGCAGAATGGAGTGACGGAAAGATGTAGTAAACAGCCAGATCACCAAGGAGATGCCATCTCACAGGAGGGTTATTCGATATTCATACATAATGCAAAAGCTCTTCCAGTGACTCACACTAGAAATACATGTGCATTTTTTTAAAGCCTGGAAATTCTAATAAGATAGCACCTCTAGATTGCCCCGTTAAGATGATGTGGGGCGGAATGATGCGAGTTTGTATAATAAGCAGAAAATGGATGCATACCTCTTTCAGATCCCACATATAAATGTCCTGCACAGCATCTGGGTCCTTTTCACCCTGCAAGCTTCTCTTGATGAGGACATCCATCCCACTTCGATAAGCACTCAGAACTGTCTGATCAGTCAGAGCCCCATGAATACTAACCAGGAGGGTTTCAACCTTTTTCAACTTCTCTAGGGTTTTGTCCAAGAGGGCCTCTTTCGACTTCTTAATCTTCAGATGATGACGGGCCTGTGTGATTGATTGAATGATTGGGCTTTTAATAAATGAGCCTCTGCAGGCCATTGCCATAACACTGCACTCCCGGATGCCAATGAATGCACATGGATGTGCCCAGCTGATAACACAGCGCAACAAAAAAAAACTTTCGGCGTGTTATTCGGAAACCACTATGCACATCATGTTAGTAGGACCCAAAGTATCTGGGAAACGCCCGGGATTTCTCTCCCAAAATCTGCAGTGGGTCAGGGTGACCAAAAATGCGAAAAATTCAAAATATTGACGTTTTTTGGCCTATTTCCAGGTCTGGCAACCACTGTAAGTTTCGGATTTTGTTTTTGCTGGCATTAGGTGTTACCTGGGACTGGTCTGAAGCCACTATGGTGTTTAAAGTCAATCTTTTATAGAAACTGTGGTTTTCCAGGGTCTTTTTTATGGAAAAAATTCAAATTTTTGGTACTTTTTCGTCAATTTTTGGGGAACAGTGTATGGACTTTTTTTTAAAAAAAGTGTAGCGTAATGGGCTCTTTAGAGACCCTACAATCA